>WAAB01023023.1:18160-55186 GCA_013389865.1 Piaya cayana
ACTTTAATTCTTTTTTTCAAGTGAAATAAAGAATATTTCTCTATAGGTTCACAAAAGTAGGATGATTTTTTCCCAGAAAAATAGGGTTTTTTTTTGATTCAGGTGCTTTGACATAATTTCAGGACTTAATTTCTTATCTGTTGAGAAGGTAAAAAACCTTCGTGCCCTGGGAATCTTATGCAGGCAGACTTCTTTTGTCTTCCCTGATTTCATTCCAGATGTCAGAGAAGTCATTTGTGCTGTTGGCAGCTTCTTGTGCTGTCTGTAGGGGTGGTGTTTTTCTTCTTTGTGACAACACACAGAGCAACTATGGAGAAAAAAGTCACTCAAACAACTCAACAATGCTACTCTTATTTTGATAAGACCAGAAGTAAAATCCCTTTAACAGGGACTCAGTGTGCATTCTCTGTGAAGCACACTGCTGCACAAAATGTCAGCAGATCAACGGACAGGCAGACACATTCATGTTTATTTGGCACAATGAACAGATTCTCTTATAGTTCTTTGAATTTGGATTTTCGGTCTTTATGTTTGAATTTTCAGTCCCACTATTTCCTATAATGTATTTGAGCAGTGTCAGGCAAAAAGTAAAAGTTAGAACAGGGACCAGTACAGAAATTATGTCAAAATATGTTGGAGGTAATAAATACAAAACTGTGGAGGAAAAAAAAAAGATTTTGTAATCAACATTGACATTATTCATATAGAATCTTTTTGACATATTCTGTGTGATTTTTTTCTTGGCCACATTTCTTTAAGGAAGATGTGAATTACCTGCCTCCTTACTCGGGCACAAGACCCTTAGACACAGCCAAAAGCAGAGTTTTTATGCCCTCAGTAAGACCTGAGTGGAGTTAGGGAACCTCAGCCCTAGACCTTATATATTTTATGTGTACCTGCTCCCCTATTCCAAAAGGCTCAGTTGATACTCCATGCTTGGGTCTGCGTGTTTGTCAAACTTCTAAAGGTGTGCCTTTTTATGTTTCGAATTTTCTCATCAGTTTGGGGCATTTCTTCTTCTCCACCATTTAGATGCCATTTTCTGCTAACAAAGTTCCAGAAGGATACTCGGGGAAGTTTAAGTTTGTAATTTGAATTTCAAACTTTGCAGAGGCACGAGTTGTAGCAAGTGACTCAAGGATATTCCTAGAATGACATAGTTTTCCATAGACAGTTCTCAAAAATTGCAAGTTAAATAGGATTATTTATTTTTTTATTCTAAATACCAAACATACTCCCTTTTATCTTTCCTCTTCATCAGATCTCTTAAATTTAGTCTATTCTTTATGGTACCCAGCCAACTTGCTCCTCTGGAATGTTCTACGGAGACCTGTTTTCAACTCTGAATTTAGGAAATCAGCAAGAGTCTGGCTTACAGAGAATTCCAAGGGCAGAGAATCTCTATTTGCAGTGTTTCAAGGGTAAACCCCTTTACTATATAATGCGGCTAGCACAAGATGAAAATTTCGACAATTATGTTATATTTTGACCATATGGCTTTGCTGTTACTTAAGAAAACTAAGAATTGACACTACCTAAGGGGAAGCTCTGGAATCCACTTGAAAATCTTTCAGAAAGTTGAAGATCTCTGTGCAGGTGATAAAGGTCTGGAATCCTGGAGTGCACAGGGATACGTGTTATTCTCTGTGCTTGATACTGTGCTAAGAAACATCCACACTAGTGTAGATGAATCCTGAAGTAACCCTGGCAGGGCGTGCTTTGTACTCCAGGAAACAAAAACAACGTGAGTTGCTGACATGTGCATGATAAATGAATGAAATTGTCTTAAGTTTGTTATTTCTATGTTGGGGTCCTCCTTAAAGCTGTGTCTACGAATTACTTGCTTTTTCTTTGTTCACTAACTTCTGCAGAGGTGTTCTTGGTTGTCCTCAGTTGATGTTCACATAATTTTGGACTCTTTTGAACAGCCCTCTCTCCTGCAGACTTACTGCCTGTTCATACAAGTTCAGAGACATTTATCTTTATGTAGTGCTGTATTAAGATTATATTACACTGTAACAAGAGCGATTGCTTCCCCATTCTACTGCCTGAATCTGTTCTCCCTAGCAAAGAGCAGAGGCGTTGTGTGTATGGAGTGAACAGTGTCACTGTATTTCAGGAAGGGAGGTGCTAAGGGGATTTGCAATCAGGGAGACACAAGGAGAAAAATGTTTTCATTACTCACTCCACAGCAGGCAAAGCTCACCAAGGATGGGCCTCAGTGGTAGTTGGCTGGAGGTAGACACCTTCTTCTCTACCTGCACTCCACTAGATTCTCTTCCACTGTTCTTCTAGAAAATGTGAGATTGTTCCAATTACTTTGAGATATGTGTGTTTTCATAGTGCTCTCATGTACATGTAATCACTCTGAAAGATTCAAATGGCCATGCCCATTGTTTTGTGGGACATAGTGTTATGATAGCCAACAGTGTGCCTAGGTGGCCAAGAAGACCAATGGCGTCTTGGCTTGTATCAGAAACAGTGTGACCAGCAGGTCCAGAGAGGTTATTCTCCCTCTGTACTCAGCGCTGGTGAGACTGCACCTCGAATATTGTGTTCAGTTCTGGGCCCCTCACCACAAGAAGGATGTTGAGGCTCTGGAGCGAGTCCAGATAAGAGCAACAAAGCTGGTGAAGGGGCTGGAGAACAGGCCTTATGAGGAGCGGCTGAGAGAGCTGGGGCTGTTTAGCCTGGAGAAGAGGAGGCTGAGGGGAGACCTTATTGCTCTCTACAACTACCTGAAGGGTAGAGGGACAAGAGGGAATGGCCTCAAGCTCTGCCAGGGGAGATTTAGGCTGGACATTAGAAAAATGTTTTTCATAGAAAGGGTCATTGGGCACTGGAACAGGCTGCCCAGGGAGGTGGTTGATTCACCTTCCCTGGAGGTATTTAAGGCATGGGTGGACGAGGTGCTAAGGGGCATGGTTTAGAATTTGATAGGAATGGTTGGACTCGATGATGCAGTGGGTCTCTTCGAACCTGGTTATTCCATGATTCTATGATTGTTTCAGGAAGCGTATCTGCACTGATGGGTACAACAGGTAGCAAATATTTAGGAAAAACTGGCATTGTTACTACACTACTGCTGCAAAATAACATACAGGTTTGTGCCAAGGTGCTGAAAGGGGCTAAATTAATCCTAGGCCTCCCTACCTCAACTAGACAGTTGTGTCTGTGTTCTGCAGGCAGCTGTATTTTCCTGGATTTTCCTGGATTCAGTTTATGATAACCTCTGCAGATCTGGGGACTGGGACAGTGCTGCAATAAGGACGAATAAGGACTCTGTTTATTGCAGCTGATATGTACTCTTCCTGACCTCATGACTCTCAGCTAGAGTCTTGAATCACTAGAGAATAACGAGTGCCTCAGCTACCAGATTGTTTTCTGTTTCGCCTTCAGCCAACAGAATGTTCACCTTCCTTCACATTTACACGATGTGAAGGCCTGGGATGACATGAATGCGGATGAGGAGTATGTCTGGTCTATGGGGAAATAATGTGAACAGAAAGAGATTACAGATAGTAAAACAAAGATTACACATAGTAAAACAAAGTTTCAGAGGTAGTTCTTGTGATATTACCCCCTCCCTCCTTCTCCATTCTAAAATATATTTAATACTGTTGGCTGGTTTAGGGAAAAATTTCAAAAACACGTTTAGAATCATACAGTTAAACAGGCCTTTGCTTTGTGTGGGATTATTTGCTCACTGCACAGGTGATGTGCACAGCAGGTTTAAGATAACCCCTGTGGATATTTGTAGTAAGAAGGGATAGGAAGGGCTGTGGTCCATCAACAGTGAACTGCTGCAAGTGAATTAATTGCATTTTTTACCATCAATTAAACATCAGAAAGAAAGCATAAGTAGTCAGTAAAAAGAGGGTTTAAAGAAGCAGAAACTCTGTATCACTGTAGAGAGTGATATGAAGCATATGATATACTGGCAATATCCCATACTTAATTTTGTTTAGATCCTGGATAACTAGCTTGGTCTTTTCAGTAGTAAAAAATGTGAACAGCACTCTTCAGCAGTGAAGGGATCACTGCTTGGGAATGAACATGTTTAAATACCAGGTGAGGAAAAAAATTAAAAAGGATGTTGTGACTACTCGCCTTCCACACAGGGGTTATTTACTGCTGCTTTTATGGAATTTGCACCACACCAGAATTTAAATGAGTTTGTGTACGGTGTACAATGCACAGTAACTTGGAACTAAATGGTTATGAAAGACACGAGATTTGAGTGCTCATGGTGCCAGTCTTTAATGACTAAAGAATACATGTTTCTATGTGAAGAATTATTGATGTAAGAGTTTAGTCTACAGTGTGTAGATACTTTCAGAACATACATGAGTCTTTGTAATGGAATGAATTAATAAAAATTAATTATATCCTTTGTACCTGAAATGTGATTTATTTCTTATGGAATGACTTACTGTACATTTCTTCTTGATGTTTCCAGTTCTTCAATGTGAAATATAAAACTTACTCTTTGGGTATTTCGTTAGTCGTATTACTAACTCATTTGATCCCCAAGGGAGAGGTTCCTTGGGAAGGAAGAGTGAACTTTTTCATTAAGCCAAACCAGGTGCAGCTGACCCTTGTTTAAGCCAATTTACTTAACAATAGGTTTGATTGTAAATACATCAGCAATGTTACTTGTGGTTACTGTGGTAAAAGTTACATTTCATAATAATATCTCCTGACTAGTTATAATTTAGAAATTAGCAGCTTCTTTTGGCTTCTTTTGTAGTCAGTTTTTAAAGTGGTAGAGTGAGATTTTGAAAATTACTCATTTTCCTCTTGCTTTATTCCAGTATGAGTGCAGGGTGAATGTTGTACCTCAGAGGATGTTCAGTTTCTCGGCTTCACTGTTTAGCTCGCTTTAATGCTATGTAGATAGGATTTTTTATCATGTTAGGATAACAGGACTACTAAATGCTTTACAAATAAAATACTTGTCTTAGATTATGAATAATACTCTGACATGACTATATCCACTGGAAAACTAATTATAGGCATAAAATACCAAAAGTTGTTTGAGTCTTCCTGCAATAACTCTTTCCTTATTTGTCTTCTTTCATGCAGGCTTTCCTTCACCGAATGATCCAATGTGCTATTGCCAAAGTGGATAAAAATGTCACAGAAGAGACAGTTAAGGTTAGTCTCCTTATTACATATTTTTTCTATTTTGTATTGAATATTTTATTTATGTATGCTTTACTCTTTTGCAGATGTTGTTTTCCAATATTGAAGATATTCTTGCAGTTCACAAAAACTTTCTGTCCCTGGTGGAGGAGTGCTTACAGCCAGAGCCAAATGCACAGCATGAAGTTGGAACCTGCTTTCTTCATTATGTACGCTATCATTTATTACAGCCTTATTTAACTTTTTTATTAATTTTCTTTATTAATTACTATCATGATGATGAGTGCACATAGTCATGAGGATATCTTTTGGACTGTGGAGATACTTTACTTCTTACAACTACAGTACCTCTACAAGTATGTGGATATGTCCTGTAGTAATTGTTTTTAGGAATATTATTCTTCCTGTTGGAGCAAAACAAGGATCTCAGTGTTATAAAACTCCGCAGAAGCAGGAAAAGTTAGTCTGCTTTCAGTTGTAGGTCTAACAAAAAGTCTAGGTTTCATTTTTTTCTCTGGTTAGAATCTTGTTTGCTCATTCTTTGTTTATTCATTGTGAGAAAATTATTAATGGTTCATGGAAACATTTTACAGAAGTTGAGTAACATCATTTTTTGACTGCAGAAGTATAGATCATAACTGCAAAAACATGTTTGCAGACAAAATAGGTAATGGTGTCAGCAAATAAGCCACACATGCAGTTTCTTCCTGTTTTGTTGGGTTTTTTTTAATCCTATATTTTTGAGGTAGTCCAGTCTCTGAAATTTTTCAACAAAATCTTATGAAGTTCAACAAAGGTAAACATAAGGTCTTGCACTTGGGAAAACATAATCCAGGAGTGCAGCTCAGGCTGGGTTCTACCTGGCTGGGGAGCAGCTCTTTGGAAAGGAACGTGGAGGTAGGACTGAACAGTGTGCTGCTGCAGCAATGAAAGCCAATAGAGTGCTGGGATGCCTCAACAAGGGCATCACCATCAGAGATACAGAAGTCAGTATCCCACTCTACTGAGTGCTTCTCAGGCCGCACTTCTGGAATACTGTGTTTAGTTTTGGTCCCTGCTATACGTAATAGGTGTGAACAGGCTTGAGAGGATGTGGAGAAGTACCACAAATAAGATCAAAGGATTGGTAAGCCTGCCATATGAGGGGAGGCTGAGAGAACTGGATTTGTTCCCCTTTAAGAAAAGAAAGCTTAGGGGAGACCTTATCACCATGTTCCAGTCTATAAAAGGTGGCTATAAAGAAGATTTTTATTAGCAGTCACATAGGAAAAATGAGGGGTAATGTGTACAAGTTACTACTGGGGCAATTCTGGTTGGAGACAAGAAAAAAGTTTTTCACAACAAGAACAATCAGTCACTGGAATAATCTTCCCAGGGAAGTGGTCGGTTCCTCAGCACTGAAAACTTTTGAGACTTATCTGGAAGGGGTGCTGGTCCATCTTGTCCAGACCATGCTTTTGCAGGTACCTTGTATTCTATGATTAAAAAACCCAAGTGATGCTTCCAAACTGCTCATAATTCTAATTTGCAGCTGGACCTGAAATAGTAAACGTAGGAGGAGGAACTGACCTTCCAAAATGAAGATTGTATTTGTCAGTCAGCTTTGGAAAGTGTGAATTCCATGTTTTATTAATTAAAAAGAAATCAAAATGGCAAGTGAAGAACAATGTATTTCTTTGTTTCTGCAGAAAGAGAAATTCCGTATCTATGATGAATACTGCAGTAACCATGAGAAGGCACAGAAAGTCCTGCTTGACCTTAACAAAATAAGAACAGTGCGGACGTTTCTTTTGGTAAATAAACTTTGAACTGATGTTCTAACTTAATGTTTTTTTTCTGGCAGTCAATTGTTAGCACTGTCACTTCCACCATGTAACAACTCTAAGCATACTTGCAGGCGGTTAGGAGGCAGTTTAAGATGAGGGCAGTGTTGCCATAGGAGGGGATTGCCTACATCATATTTTCACTGCTGCACTTTTATCCATACGTAATACAGTATTAAGCAATGTACCTTGAACACATGATGAGGGTTTAAATCCAGCCATGTCTGTAGGAAGGGATAAGAATACAATCAACATATATTCTAGAAAGAATGCATTACAATATGAGCGAGGGATATGGAAAGAAATTGTAGAGAAGAAGCTGAAGGACTCTTTAGAGCTTCTGGAGAGAAGCTATGCCTTCTGGTACCGTTGCCACAGCTGTGCCAGATAGAGAAGTGTTTTATTATGGGTCATAGAGTAGCATCTTGAGCTTAGGTGCTGATTTAATGCGAGATCAAAAGAAAAAGCTACACAGTTAATCTTTTACTTTATGAAACGAATAAGGAAGGAGGTTAAAATGTTAAGTATGACAGTCCTCATGATTTTCCCATGGCAAAACTAGTTTCCATGTAAGTAGTAAGCTTCCTAGTAGTTGACATAAGTTGCTAAAGGAAGGATGTGATATGGAAAGGTTATTGTGTTGACCTTCATGGTGTCCTATGATAACAAGGTCAGCTTTGAAATATGAGACCTACTATATTGGAACTTAAACACCTCAGAAGGTATCCTTAGATAGTATATCAATTTTCAGAGCGATCAGATCTGATTATTGCTTTTTAGAGCTGGAGACCAAATGACACTATCGGCAAAGCATCACAGATGCGAGGAAAAAAGAGTTGATGCCAATGCTGGTAGTGTCGCAAGTTATATTTAATTTTATTGATTATTTTTAGCATGCAGTAGGCTTTCACTGCTGTTATGGGCAAAGTTCTTAATGAAGTTGTCCTATTGCAGCTCATTAAATTTTTTAAACTAACTTGGTACGATTCCCTCAGTAGCTGTATTTACTTACAGCCAAGTTAACGAACAAGGATTCTCCTTATTGTAGGGGGATGCTGGGTGACATGAAGTACAATCTCTCTTTTTGCTAAGAGTCTCTTACTCAGCAGTATGACATTCATACTTAAAAATGGCTTCAAAGTTGTCCTATTTTTTCCTCAGCAATTGTTACAATATCTTTCACCTTGCCCCAAACTGAGGGAGCTTCACATCCATGGTTCTTGTATCAGGAGCAGCACAGCCAGATTCAAGAAGAAGGGTGAATGCTAACTACAGAGACAAAAATCTACCGTATCTGCTTTGAGTTCTTCATAGACTTGGGACATGTCTGTAGAATAAATGGCAGCAGTCTAACCTATAGAACAGGAGGTCTGACTGATTTGAAAGTACAGTTGAAGCCTTTTAGCCAGACAGAGCAGTTCAGATCATTAGAGATGTGATTATAAGTAATCAGGAGATGAAACCAGACGTTTGCTTCTTTAAGGATAGAGATAATCATTATATAAACCCTGTAAGTATATGTTGCTGCTGGCTTGCTCAGTCTTTATCAGTGAAGCTTTTCTGTTGGCAGGTCAAGTAAGACCCTTTAGGATAAAGGATCATTTAGATATGACAGAAGCTGGTTAACCATGAGTACAAAGCACTGATTAAGGGTGGATATAGAGGTCCTGATAGCAGCACTGGTTATGGGGTATGTGTGTTGTGAGTTACGTGTTAAGCAGAGTGGCCACCCACATAGCCACTGTTACATCAACAATGTGTCTGCATCCAGATTTGTGGCCTGTGTCAACATACCATCTGGGTGTTAAACTACCTTAGTTTAGTGCTTGCAGTTTACGGATCTTGCTCTTTGAAGGTGCAGATTATCTCATACTATTGCATCACAGTTCCTTCTGATCTCTCCATGAAATAATTTCTATCATTACTTTAAGTCTTTATGTACCTACACTTCAATTTAAGTAATTTCAAATATCTGCTCTAATGTCCCTTGCATACTTTGTTATCTCAAATAGCACTTACTCTTTTCTTTCCCAGCTACATTTTTTTCCATGAGTGTTTTGACCATGAAAATTTCATGTATTCTGTGCTTCCATACTTGTATGTCATGTCAAAACTCACATTCTTTATCCCATGACAAAGGATATTTTATTCATTGCATCTTGCACTTAAATATAGGTGCATGTAAACAGAAGAATTTTTGTGTATGTGTTAATACATGGCCGTATTAAACATCTTGAAACCATCTTTGATGCTGCAGATTGCTACAAATGCACCTTTTGCAACCAACAGAACCTATAGTGGTCACCCTGAATTATTGTTATTTTTATTCCTTGAAGCATGAAAGCATATTTTTAACATTTTATTTGCTCTATTTTTTAAAAGAAACTTTAAAGAAAGGCCGCACTTACCAGGCTAATTGAAGAGGGTGACTAGGGGAGATGCCTGCGTAATGCAATTGCAGCTTCCTTGTCTTGTGTGATAGTCAATATATCTGCCTATACATGTGTTCAAGCCTGTTTTAACACTCTTGCAGACCTTCCTTAACAAGTAAGTCCATAGTTTATGCAGAGCTTAACCAGTATTGCTGTGTGCATATGCCCTTGTCTCTGTTTTGATAATTTTCTCAGGATTTTTTTAATGATTTGTGGCACTGTTTGCACTCTAGAATTGCATGCTTCTTGGAGGACGCAAGAACACAGATGTACCATTGGAGGGATATCTAGTAACGCCAATACAGAGAATATGCAAGTATCCCCTTCTTTTGAAGGTACTGACAAGGTTTTTATCTAGGACTTTATACTTCTACATAAAACTGGTTGCTAAGCATATTTCTGAACTGCAGGAACAATCTCTCAACCCAGTGAATAATCTCTTTATTAGATATTGAATTCGGACTTGCTCTCATTAAGACTAGTGGCAAGTCTTCTGAAATCAGTGTTGAAAGAACTGAGGAGTTTGGCTGGGTCAAGATAATTAACTCTCTTCTGCATCTAGTCTTAAGATTTCCTCTCCATTGCTGAACGGAAGTGAGCTGCTTAAGGGAGTTTAATGAGGCTGATTTTGGCTGGGTTTGACCAAGTCCTTGCTTAAAATGATAGGGACAGCAGAGTCTGTTAATGACATGCTTTGATGATTTGAATTTACCATCTGCAAACTGTAAATAAAAAAATATTAAGGGAAAATGATTGATAATAAGAACCGTAGGGTAACAGAAAGATGCTGTAGGTGGTTCTATGCACTTCTATATGTGTATTCTTACCTTAGTATTGCAAATTAATGAAAAATGTTAAACGTGCTGATAAGCATTAGGTAGTTCAACCTATGAATTACTGATTTTTTTTGATTGTTAGGAAATGAATTAAAATAATGCAGTCATCAGGAAAGTAAATATGTAAAAATAAATAAAGTTTAATATTGCTTATTATTTCAAACTGTGAGAGAAAAGCCAGAGCAGATTCTTCTCCAGAAACTACTTGAAACATAATTATTAGACAGTATTTTTCCACAATGCTTCTATGAGTTTTGATCCGAAACATTACAGATTAAGAAGCATATGCATTTCATTGCACTGATATAAACCCCTAAAAGTAAACATGTAAAAATAAAGATTTTTAAAACAAGATAAAGAATGTAATAATTGCAGTGAGGTCTGAGTCATCCCAGATATCTGTGGTTTTATAGTTCCCTTGGTCTGTTTTAAAATTATTTTTATATTCTGTTTTTTAAATGAAGGATCTACAGACAAAACAAGGGAAAATGACTAATGAATTACTCTAGAGAGCAATTAAATTAATATATTTATGCTAAATAAATTTATATATAGAGCGTGGTGACAACAGGGTTGGGGTACTGAAGAGAAGTATCCTTGCCTCAGTCACAGTATGCACTGAAGGCTGTCTGTTGTCAATCTAGCTGTAAATAAGTAGCTGGTAATTTAAATGGGTAATCTCAGATGAATCCTGGCAGTTCCCATTTTGGTTTTTAGTGAAATCAGTGAGTCACCTCAGATATCGTTCAGTGCTCTGGTGCATTGCACTAGTGTAAGCAGTACTACAAAGCTAAAGGAATATGGGCTTTTCTCTGAGCTGCATGAAAGGCAGTTGTTAATTTAAACAGAATCGCTACTCTTGCTGTTGAAGAGTTCCATCCCATGGAATCTAAAAACCAAAAAGAAACCACATCCCAAGGTTTGACATAAAGAAACATTGTTGGGGAGAAAGTAGTTGAAATACAAAATTTTTCCTAAGTAGCAATTGTTTTTACTATTAGCAGTTTATTTCTCTGAGTTTTAGTGTCCTATGAGGACATCATGCTGGAGGGTTTGTTGCTGTTCCACCTGGTAAAAGAGAGGTCTAGCTACTTTTTGATTTTGTTTTCTAGTTGTTTTAAGCCCCTTGTAATGTACATTTAGAGATCAAAGATGGGTTTCTTTTTTTAAAAAAAACCCCAACGCTATCTCAATAGGAGTTACTGAAGCGGACTCCAAGGAAGCACAGTGACTACGCAGCACTAATGGAAGCCCTCCAGGCCATGAAAGCTGTCTGTTCCAACATAAATGAAGCCAAGAGACAAATGGAAAAATTAGAGTTTTTGGAAGAATGGCAGTCTCATGTTGAAGGATGGGAGGTACTGTGATTTGTTGTTTTCTATATATTCTGTAATCTATATTTCAACAAGCATATACTGCACTTGTTTGTGATCTTGAGGTGCTGACAATATCCTTAATTATGTGAAATCACAGCTTTTGTTTGGGATCTACTCTATAAATTTTGACCATTACTGAGCACCATTGTATAAAAAAGCAGACTCTAGGAAAGAGGGCAGATGTTTAGTGTTTGACTTAGAATATTGATAATTTACATCAACATATATATGTGTACATCCATTTAATTAATTCCTAATTTATCTGTAAATCCTAATTGAACAGATACTCTGATTTTACTGATGTCAATGCCTACCTAACAGCGTTTTGTCTGGTTGAAAAAAATCTGATGGCTTGATTAAGCACTGAGTCTATTAGTTTTTGTCAGCTTGTAGATACTCCTTTACTATTGGCTAAGCTAAAGTAACATAAATGTCTTCAGTAGGATCTGTGTAAGTCTTTAGTTTGTGCATTTTTAATAGTTTGCAAATGGAATAGCTTTAGTGCTTTATTTTTGGGGAGAAATCATAGGTGTGTTCTTGAGGTAAGAGTTTTCAATAGTAACCAGAAAAAACACCCTTTCCCCTAAATGGCAAGATCAAGTAGCTGTAGCATGAAAAACTTCCTTTTATATTATTTTAAACACTATGATTATTTTATACAGAAAGGTAAGAGTTAGATACAGGTGTATCTTTAAATTGGTTTGGGTATCTTATATGGAAATGTCTGAGCTGCTTACGTTGAGGTGGGAGTGGAACACAAGTGAAGTCCCAGTAAAAGAAATATAGAGCAAGTATTGTAACCATCTTTAAAAAAACAACTGATTTTTTATTATAATGGATAGGGATTTTTAAGATATAAATTTAAACATGGAAGTGGGTTTTTTGTGGTTTTGAATACTTTACTTCTACTAACTTCTCTTCCTGAGAGAAGTGCTTAAGAACTAGAGGGAGAGATTTTATCCCTTTAAGCATTGTGGAAATCTTGGTGTCTGGAAAAGGTACTGATAAAAATGTATTTTTTTCAGGTTGGTCTGGTAGACCGAGACTTGATCTTTCAGCTATATAGTGGGAAATAGCCTCGTACAGTGCAGAGAAAAAAGGTTAGGAGTGTCGAATCAGGTGAAGCTTAAAGACCTGCCTGAACTTTATCTGGCATAGTTTCCCAAGAAATCTGGCAACTAAAATTTAGAATATTGACTAGAATAGTCAGTTTTTAAGGAGATATTTGCAGTAATAGATGAAACAGCAGGAACTTCAAAAATAGTTTCTTTATAGCTCCATTCTCTCCCTACATATCCTACTGTTACCACACCTGCTGTTTCTTGAACTTGCTGTGCCTAAGGATGTGCTCTGCTTCTGCAGCACTGGATGCAATCTCCCCTGCCTTCTAGAAGTGTTCAGCAGATCAAGCCACTATCTGAAAGGAGCATAAAAATTACACTGAACAAAGAACCCCCTAAATACTGTCCATGTCACTGCAAAATTATTTCCTGTCTGCTCCACGTGAAACCTCCTGATCTGTGGACTTACGTAAACCATTCGTTTTTGATATTTGAATAGTATGGAAAGAATTGATTCATTCTAAATGTGAATTAAGCAACTAATTTTACTTTAATCAAAATTCTTCATTTCTTCGGTGCATTGCAGAATTTGAAATGTATTACCTGAGTTATTTTTTCCTCTTCCTGTGCAGCAGCATTTTCAGTAACTGCACTTTCATTCCTGTAATTGGAGTAGGTGTAATTTAAAGCAGAGAAATACTGCTATATCAGTATTCAGGGCGCTGTAATGGTTTAGTATGTGACTGTCACTATAATAAATTCTGCCATAATTCACTACTTCTTGAGAGAAGGAATTTTAGCAAAATTGACAAAGTTATATAATTGCTGGTCTGTATTCAGACAAGACTTTATACCTGTAGTTGTAGTCTCCAATCATAAGTAAATTTTTAAAATGCCATTGAAGACACATGACAGAAAACATGTATGTTCTCTGCATATCATGCCATGATATTGTTTGCAGGATTTTGAAAAGGAAAGGACTACTTAGAGAAAGTAAACCTCTAAATGTTGTAATTGACAAAAGTCTAGCTGACTTAACATTTTTCAAAAGAAGCAAATGTCTTAACAGCTGTTTGTTTGCTCTAGGTGAAAATAAGTTTGTTTTTGTAATTAACTTGTACTTGCTGTCATCAGCAATAACTTGGAAAGATTCCAGTGTATGTGAACATTAAAATGTGTTAGATGTGCTTGCACAATCACTTCATGATAGAAGCAATAGCAAGTTAAGTCCTTACATTTTTTTAATATTTTATGGACAGGAGATTTCTTATATAATCCTTACTGACTATCACTGACTTTATTCTTACCATTATTTTCAGCTTTTCAATTCACACTTCTACCGCACTGAAGTGATTAAAATTCTTCTGCTTGCTTTCAGTGCCTGAGTTGTATAGGTATTCAAATGCATCTTTACGAGCACAGTGAAGTATAAAGTTGCAGTATTATTAACTCAAGTTGGTTAAGAACTAACTGTTCACAAACTTCTAAGCCTTGGAGTGGGGTTCTCTTTCCTGCATTAAGGTTCTTGGGAATCCTTAGTAAAATGTACAGTAGTAAATATGTTTGCTATTCAAAATACGTTAACAACCAGAAGTAACAGTAATAAGGAACGGTAATAAGGTAGGGTAACAATATGGATAGAAGCATGCAAACCAGACTTACTTTCTCTGTGTGCAGAATGTATTCTGTGAACTGTTATACGATAATTTCCTTCTAAGCTTAGTCCCTCCCTCCAGTTTAATTTTAGGTTTTCACTTGTTTTTGAACTCTGAAATAGTACCACTGTCTTAAAATAGTATGTTTTCAATAGAGTTCTGTGGTGCTTATTGTAGCTTAGCTGATCAAGTTTGATGTTATCGTATGGCAACAATAGGGTGCCCAGTTTGGCAGAATTACCCTAATCCTAACATGTGCATCCTTTTCAAACGCAATGTATGGTTAGTCCTTGAAATGGTGAGAATTTCAGAGCATGTATAAGAGCTAACGGTATTTTGAATGATTCCCAACAATAACTAAAAAAAAATAATCTCTGAATGCAATATATGGGAATGGATTTAATTAAATAAGCATCTGGTTTTCTGCATTGCCTAAAAACAAAAAGGCAAACTTGTTGGAGATTTCCTTCCAGAAGGAAATGCTTAGCACATTGCTTGGCCCCAACTAGAAGGAAAAGGAAAAAAATAAAGGCTATTTTTAGAATCTGATCAAAGCGTGACTTGAATTCCTATACTTAAGTGTCACAAAGTGAAGTTTGTGTTTATTATGATAAAAATACAGATTCATGGAAAAATGGAACATCTGTTTCAAGAAAGAAAATTTTGAGTATAATGGCTTTCTCACTTAATTTCCTAAGTGGTTGAATGTATTGGCCTGAATTCAGAAATTGTGTAGGTGGCTGTCTCAGCTGGAGAATGGCTCAGCAGCTGAAGGAGTCTCTCAGTGGAATTTTTGTGGATGTTTCCATGAGAGAAGAAAAAATTAGAATTGTTGCATTTGTTGTAAGCTGGAAACAGAACAACCTAGTCGGAGTCACAGACCAACAACAACAGCATGGGCTGTTCTGTTCCTTCCTATTCCACTATATCATCAGGCAGTATTTCAGTGATTTCTTTTCTAAACACTAGAATTTTTAGCTCTTTCCTCTGTTTTATTTTGTTTTCTGTGTGCAAGAACTGAAGAGTAAGTTAATATTTGTCATTTCTGACCTCTGTCACTGTTAACATGCCCACTGAATCAGTATGATTGGACCTCTGTGTTTGACTGAAATTTGACCAGAATATGTAGATAAGTAGCTTTTATGAGAAATAAAACTAACAAATGCTGGTTTTCATCTCAAGGTAGTAAAGGTCACTTCTTAATGTTAAAGATGGGGCATTTAATGACTTAAGGATGTGGGCATATTGTTTTAAATTTCTTGCATATAGTCTCTCTCCCTCCAGTGCCTTTTAAATGTGTTTATTTTGTGATATGGTTGTGATAGCCCACATTTTAGACCTCTTGTCTAGGCCTTAGTGGCGTGACAGGTGACTGACTAGTAGCACAGGGTTCTTACGATCTGGTTTTATCTAAACAGCCTGCAAGCTCTGAGATCTTATGGGCTTTTAATTTACATACGAGTTATCTTGAAAATAATACTGAGTCCTTGGCCTTGGTGCTACCCGCAGGAGAGATCTGCTCTGTAGTTAGATGTTTGGAGTCTTTGATGACTTGGAGGACAGATGGAGGCAAAACTGGTCTAGATTAACAGTATAAATGTGCTTTGCAGGTCAGTTTTATCTAACTGAATCACTTGTATGTTTTTTTGGAAGGTGATTAAACCAAATTTGTTTCAACAATAGATGGCAATTTCAAATTAACATATTGTAAGAATGCTGGTTTCACTGAAAATAACCTGTCAGCTCTAATGGCAGTTATTTTAAATGTATAGTAACAGGAATTGTAGCATAGTCATGGCTGTAGTGATCTTTCATTTAGGTCAAGTCACTATAGGATCTTCCCTTGATAGCACTGAATGTAAGTTTATGCATTCATAAAAACTTAGAAAGAGCAAATTACTTCTCAGATATGAGCAACGTGAACCTGGCTGTCTCAGTTAAAATATTTAATGAAAACATGTTTGTGTTTGAAAGTTTCGGTACCATTTGTTCCAAAAGTATTGCTTATAGGCAATGTAGTGCATTTTTAGTTGTTCAGCTGATAACCTCATCTGCTTCTGGAACAAGGATGACCTTTCATCCATTACAACAGTGTTGAAACTTCCTCCCAACAGAGGAACAGTTTGGAGTTGGATAAATGAAGTATCCTATTGGGCTGGATATACACTAGCTTGGTGTTGCTGCTGTAATCCCATGTGGAGGTTCAAGGTGTAGCTACATCCTTGATGAAAGCATTATAGTTGTCAGTGGTCTTTTGGATTTCATGGTGGATATGGCAGTGCTTGTGTGCTTTCTGCTTCTTTGGGCATGTTTTTCATCCCTAAGGAATATAGTGGAGAGGAGTGCCCACCCCAGGTGTAGAAACAGCAGTACTTAAACATACTATGCCCTTCCTTTTTTTTCCCCTTTCACTTCCATGCCCACCTGAATTCTAGGAACAGGCTGACTCTAACAGTGTTGCATAGGCAATGGGATGGTGGGGGATTTTTCTGCTCTGGCAGTGTTATGTAGGACAGCCAGATGTGACTTCTGATCCTGTTATCTCATTCCCTTGGACTTCAGCAAGTAAAACAGCAGTAACAATTCACTGACCTGCGGCCAGACCAGCATGGGTTGTGATCTTGTCAAAAGTTATCCGATAAGTGAAGTTAATGCTGTTCAGTATTTGGACGGGAGGTCTCCAAGGGGAAAAAGTAGGGTCTAGAATGTTTTTTTTTCCTTCTAGCAGCTTATATTAGAAAGGAAGGAAAAAGAAGAAGAAAACAATAGCAAAGTGTGGTAATGTGATACAGATAATGTGTCACGTTGCAACATTGAACTTGAATCACAAATGAAGCAAATAACTGATAATTAAGCTAGCCTCAAATATACATTTAAAATATGCATTAAATATGCTGTTTTAGGACATTATGCTGCCACAGTAGCAGATCTTGCTAAGACTGTTGGGAAAAAGTTGTATTTTTCTACAGTGAAAATGAAATTTTTCAATAAAAAGAGACAAAATCTTTCCATAAAATCCTTGGTATGAAAAAATATATCCTTTTGTAGAAAGCTGAAACAATTCTGAAGCCTTAACCTGAAATTTTCTTGGCTTCCCTATAAAACTGAAGTTTTCTGTAAAAATAACATAAAACCCTTTAAAAAATATCCAGCCTTTAAAAATGCAAATTATTTGTAAGTACTGTTCCAGCAAATTTAAAAAGCAGCATAAGGTATTGGTTGATGTTTTAATACATAAAAGCACTGAAACAGAATGGAAAGAAATGATCTGCTTTTCTGTAGTTGTAGTCAGCAAACATTAAGTGCAGCCCTAATTTATGCTTAACTTATATTACTAAGTGTGCTTTTAAGGCATGTCAGTGTTTGGTTTCAAGTACAACTGCAAAATTAGTATTCCAGCTTCTAGTGCTTATTCTGTCTTTGGGAGGGAAGTACAGTCTAGTGGCTGACATTATTTTTAGGGTTATTTGTTACTAAATGGAAAGGGGACTGATTAGTTAATACTGATACTGAAATGGTTTTATTTAGAGACCTGAATTGTGTTCCAGTGTGGTGGTTGTGCAATCTCTCTTATCATCTCTGTAAACAGACTGTGTTCTCCTTAGAACACTTTATGAGCTATTGCTCAATATTCAGTGCTGTGACGTACAAAGGATGAAGGGTAAGATGAGAGCAGAACCCATGATTGCTTCTTGCCTCTTAATTGAATGCATTTTACTTTGGGCTACTGTGGTTAGATAAAGAAGAGGAAGCAGCTACGGCTATTGCAGGCATAAGTCATTCAAAACATGTGTAGATGAAAGAGAAGTCCTGGCTTTTGCAGGTTTTTGAAACTGACTGTTGACTGCCTCAAGTTAGGAAACTCCTTGAGCCATGGGTGTATGCTCAGTGCAGCCAGCATGCATAATTATCAAATGGATCGTGTGGCTGGATGAATATAGCACATGGATAGGAGCTCTGTCCTGCAGGAGCATGAATTTTCAGAACAGCAAGATACACCTCTGAACTCATGGCAGACTTCTTTGAGAGGAAAATTTCTCTTTAGAAGGCATGAAAATACCATGAACTTTGCATATAAATATTTTTGGGAAAATGTTATCCTTTCTTAAAGTTATTCTTTTTCATTAACTTTTATGAAAATGCCTGCCTTCTTTTCACATGCGAGAATGATCTGCCTTGAAGCATAAACAAGGCCTGGGAAGTTTCATCCTAAACATTTAAAGCTTAGCAAAATCCTAATGACTTCAGAGTATGTTAGAAGGAAGCATACTAGACAGTCTTAGTTCTACATGCCACTGTTAGCTTTGCCTGAGTTCTAAATCTTAATTTTTTTAAATTTATTTTTTTAAAAATTTTGATCTTATATTTAGCTTAATTTAGTGTAGAACTATATGCCCTTAATGAAGTTCAGGTTCCAGGTTGCTTCAGCTTCCAAGTTCATTTTGGCATAGATTATGTCTCGTAAAGCCCCATTTACAGACATTGCTGACTCAATAGTAAAGTTAGTGAGGATAACAGTTACTACATAAAATTGACCTGATTTTTCATAAGAGGTCTCATACATAGATGTAATGTATTTTGGAGTCTTTAGTGGTTAAACTTTGTCTATTTGAAAAGTCCACAACCTCACCCCCCTCAGTTCATGGCCATACTAAATTAGTACAAAGAAATTATTATTTAATTACAGTGTAATAAATTATGGTCAGTTTTATTCTTGGTTTTTCCAGAGAACCATTGTGAGTTTGTATAAGAAACTTTCCCTTAATTACTGCAGAGTCCATCAGTTCTCACAGAATAAATTATTAATTTCTTCCTAATTGATTTCAGGGGTCCAACATCACGGACACATGCACAGAAATGCTGAGAAGTGGACTACTACTGAAAATTTCAGCAGGAAATATTCAAGAGAGAATATTTTTTCTTTTTGATAACCTTCTGGTCTATTGCAAAAAAAAGCACAGGTAATGGATTAATTAATACATCTAAAACCAATGTATTTTCTCACAGTAGAGCTAATCCTCTGTATGTGGTTTTGTAAGTGTGTTTGAATAGCACCAGTGCCATTAATTGCAGTATAGAAGCCAACATTTTTAGAGGAGACCTGTTGTCCAAAGAGAAGTGTATTTAATTCAAACACTGGAAAAATTTTATATGACTACAGAATCCATATGATGAAATGCGGGGAGAAAGAATCTGTTTTGTAAATGTTCCATGACAGGCTATATGTGACGGTCTCGCTCTTGTCTAGGAATGGTGAACAGACTGGAATTTCATTTCAAACAAATTAATTTTGTAGCTTATGCTGTAAACCAAATCTCTAAAGATTCAAGAATTGCAGGCCTTATATTTCTAATCAGGGAAAAGAGCCAGAAAGCTGCTGCTTGCTTTGCTGCATTGCAAGCAGCAGTTCCTTAGTTCAGCAACAAGCTTCTGCAGTTAACATTCAGTTCTCTTCTCTTTCTGAGAAATGAGGGTTTTCTTCTGTACAGGCATCCCTCTTTGATCCAAAAACTGGTTTTGGGTAGCTACTGAACACGTGTAACTGGATACATCCTTGATAGATTCCTAGATACATGGTAGACCTTGAGCATTCTCTATAATACCACTGACAAATACCATTATCTTTGTCTCTGCTTCTGCACACTTGTGGATGGTGTCAAAGAAAACTCCACGATTGACCTCAGTGTCCAGTCCAGCAAACTGTCTACAGCTGCTGAAACTTTTGCTTCATATATCCAGATTTTACTGTCAACACCACAGCCATATCACAGAGTCACAGAATCACTAGGTTGGAAAAGACCTCCAGACACATCATGAAGCAACCTTCCTACTGGATGAGGGAAAGACTGTGGATGTAGGCTTCTTGGATTTCAGTAAAGCCTTTGACATGGTTTCTCTTAGCATTCTGCTTAGGAAGCTGTCAGCCTCTGGACTGGACAGGTGCACCCTCTCCTGGGTGGAACCTGAGCAGCAGTATGCCCAGATGGCCAAAAAGACCAGTGGCATCTTGACCTGTATCAGAAAAAGCATGACCAGCAGGTCCTCTGTACCTGGCACTGGTGAGACCACACCTCAAATACTGTGCTCAGTTCTGGGCCCCTTACCTCAGGAAGGATGTTGAGGCTCTGGAGCATGTCCAGAGAAGGGCGATGAAGCTGGTGAAGGGGCTGGAGAACAAATCTTACAAGGAGCAGCTGAGGGAACCGGGGTTGTTTAGCCTTGACAAGAGAAGGCTGAGGGGAGGCCTTACTGCTCTCTACAACTACCTGAAAGAAGGTTGTAGAGAGGAGGGAGCTGGCCTCTTCTCCCAAGTGTCAGGGGACTGTACAAGAGCGAATGGCCTCAAGCTGTCCCAGGGGAGGTTCAGGCTGGACATCATTAAAAAAAAAAATCATGGAAAGGGTCATTGGGCACTGGAACAGTTTAAAAGATGGGTGGATAATGTGTTAAGGGGCATGATTTAGTGATTGATAGGAATGGTTGGACTTGATGATCGTGTGGGTCTTTTCCAACCTTGTGATTCTGTGATCACACAGTATTTGAGGTGCGGTCTCACCCAGAACTGAACACAGTATTTTGGGTGGGATCTCAAAGATTGCCCATGAACTAGATGTCCATTTGATCAATGTGGGTGCTGTAAGAATTTCAAGAGTAGCTCCAGATTCCAATTTCCATCCTGTTTTTCTAACTATCTTCTACCAGTACCTTGACTTGTCTGTAGCATCCAGGTGAAAGATGTCTTTCTCTGCATCTGTGATATCCATTTGTTGTGATCAGTGCTCTGTCTTGGCAGCAGTCACATGCCTGTTAAAGTATGCATCCTGGCTTGACGATCTTTGAAGGCCATGTGTAAGAGAACTGCTGAGTGCAGCAAAACCTATCTTTGGGGCACCCAGGTGAAGGTAGATGGCTATACAGTCCAGCGTCTGGGAGCACTCAGCACCATCAGCTTCAGGATGAAAAAGCTTATTGGATAGCCTGATGTCATGACTTCCTCCTCCACCACTGCTTTATCCATGTCTGGAGAATAATGTGTGCTCTTCATCATCTTCTCTTTCCTGATCTTGGTAGGAGTGTGTGAGAGGGAAGGAGATACAGAGTCGGGTAGTAGACACCAAAACTCCTTTAAATGTGTACCACAATATCCATGCATTGTGTAGTCTAATTATAACCTCAGATATTATAGAATCATAGAATCACCAGGTTGGAAGAGACCCATCGGTCATCGAGTCCAACCATTCCTATCAAACACTAAACCATGTCTCTAAGGACCTCGTCTACCTGTGCCTTAAATACCTCCAGGGAAGGAGAATCAACCACCTCCCTGGGCAGCCTATTCCAATGCCTAGTGACCCTTTCTGTGAAAAACTTCCTCCTAATGTCTAGCCTAAATCTCCCCTGATTATGATCTAGTGGGAGGTGTCCATCCCCATAGCAGGGGGTTTGGAACTTGACGATCTTTAAGGTTCCTTCCACTCAAACCATTCTATGATTCTACGTATATACACAAGTACAATTAGCAAAGTAAATGGAAATTTATGCCTAAAATCCATGAATCTGAGACCAATTTTTAATAAAGGTATTAAAATCTTATTAGAAACAATTGCTGTCTGCTGTTGTCTGTAGTTTTATATGGTATGAAATATTTTGTGTAATTTTTAAGCATCCTTTTAAGCTGCAGAGCTGTATAAACATGGTTTGCGACGTTGAGGTGTGTAGGTACAAAGGTTGCTAGAGTTACTGGATTTACATTACTTTGGAAAGAAAAAAATATGTGGTACTGAACCTTTATGCTTACTGCTGTTTTGGTTTGGGTTTTATATTCTATATATTATTCAGTTTTTTAATAAGAAACTTATTCTGGTGGAGCTGCTCATTAGATGGTAGAGATAAGAGGCAGGTATTTTTCCGAAGATTATTACCTTTCTGGGGTGAGTGAAGGTCAGAATGCCAGTGATAATTACTTCTCAGTAACTGACCTTTGTTTGATATACAGTATTGAATATGCTTATAGGCAGAAATAGACTGAAACCCACTCCTGATTTATCTAAGATGGGAAATGATGCCTAGAACTGGAATTCTCAAAAGACATGGACTTTGCTGGGAACAGTTGTATTCCAAAGTACTTTGCATAGATATATCACTGTGAAACTGTCACAAGGTTTCAGCAATTCTTATCTATAACTCTTGATTAAGCTTTATGTGAGGAAGGAAAAATGTTGTCTTTGTTCTATCATGATTAGGATGTTCTTTCATAGGACTGTTTAGACTGATGTATGTAGGTGAAGATTTATATCCATAGGTGCTCTTATTTCATTTTTTCAGTCATGCTGCCATTGTGTTGAATTTCTTGACTAGCGTAAGGAGGCTACATCAGTTAGGAGGAAAAATAATGCACTGTTTTGCAATACTGATGCAATATTTTGTCTTTCATGACAGCAGTGGCACATAGGTACCAAAGTGTTGAAACAGAGCCTTTGCAGAGTGAGACTTTCCTGATAAACTCTCATGTCAGCCAGCAATTTGAAGCTTACTCTTACCAGAGGTGTAGCGTCTTTGTATTAGCACCAGCAGTCTCCCATCTGGCAGTGGTTTCCATAGTTGAATCGCACATGTGTTGATGTGTTGATTCTCACAGTAGTCTTTAAATGCTACTTGTACTGGTAGTAATGCAGAAACATGGGAAAAGGTGATGGATGATATGCCCATCTGCTTTTTTTTTATCAGGCGATTGAAGAACAGCAAAGCATCTACAGATGGCCACCGTTACCTTTTTCGTGGCAGAATAAACACAGAAGTGATGGAAGTAGAGAATGTAGATGATGGAACAGGTGAGTATATTTGTGTTGCTCATTTACTGAGCATTCTTTTGAGGTGCTGAAATCAAATTTATCCTCATGATTTCTTTGAGAATGGAGGGTGCTCCTTCTACTTAGAAAGAAAGAGTAAGATGCCACTTTAAAAGGGCTGTCTGCTCATGGCAAAACTATGCTTCTGTAACACATCATTGCTTTCATACATTATTAGCTTGGTTGTTATACGAGACTGTTTTATGCTAACATGAACAGAGTAAAAAACTAAGGTGACATTTATTTTTCAACTGAAATAAATTATTTAACTTCTTTGTACAGCATTCTAGCACTCTCAAAAAAAAGGTTTTCCATATGTAAGTGATACATTTGTAAAAGCAAGTGGAAAAGTTATGTCTATTGGAATGAAACCTCAAACATGGTAAATGCTGAAATGACCAAGTGTTTAAAAAAAAGAAGTGTTTGGGGTTGTTTTTTTTTAAATACCTTTATGGATGTAATCCCTGTGACTGCTTGAAATTTTCCTGACATACACTAGAAAAGTGAAAATTCAGAGTATTCCTACAAATGTCAGTTTGTGTTTTAGAATCTTGAGTTTAATCTTTGAGCTTAACAGTTATTTCCTTACAATTGATAAAGAAAACCTGAAACACTGTGGGCTTTTTAGTGTAAAACCATAAAAAAACTCCCAAACCATCCTTGCAGTGACCTTGCAATTATCATGGAATCATAGAATCACCAGGCTGGAAAAGACCTCTTGGATCATCGAGTCCAACCATTCCTGTCTGCCACTAAACCATGTCTCTGAGCATCTTGTCCACCAGTCTTTTATATGCCTTCAGGGATGGTGACTCAACTACCTCCCTAGGCAGTTTGTTCCAGTGCCTAATGACTCTTGCTGTGAAAACTTTTTCCTGATGTCCAGTCTGAAGCTCCCCTGGGGCAACCTGAGGCCATTCCCTCTTGTCCTGTCCCCTGACACTTGGGAGAAGAGGCCAGCTCCCTCCTCTCTGCAACCTCCTTACAGGTAGTTATAGAGAGCAATGAAGTCTCCCCTCAGCCTCTTCTTCTCCAGGCTAAACAACCCCAGCTCTGTCAGTCGCTCCTCATAGGGCCTGTTCTCCAGCCCCTTCACCAGCTTTGTTGCTCTTCTCTGGAATCGCTTCAGAGCCTCAACATCCTTCTTGTGGTGAGGGGCCCATAACTGAACACAGGATTTGAGATGCGGTCTCACCAGTGCCGAGTACAGAGGGAGAATAATTTCTCTCGACCGGCTAGTCACACCGTTTCTGATCCAAGCCAAGATGCCATTGGCCTTCCTGGCCACCTGGGCACACTGCTGGCTCATGTTCAGTCGGCTATTGACCAACACTCCCAGGTCCTTCTCCTCCAGGCAGTTTTCTAGACAGGCTTCTCCCAGTCTGTAGCTCTGCATAGGGTTGTTGTACCCCAAGTGCAGGACCCAGCATTTGGCCTTGTTGAACCTCATGGCATTGGTCTTTGCCCAGCAGCCCAGCCTGTTCAGATCCCTTTGCAGAGCCTCCCTACCCTCCAGCAGATTGACGCTTGCACCCAGTTTAGTGTCATCTGCAAACTTGCTAAGGGTGCACTCAATGCCTTCATGCAGGTCATTGATAAAGACATTGAACAGGGCTGGACCCAGCACTGAGCCCAGGGGAACCCCACTTGTAACTGGCCTCCAGCTGGAGTAAATTCCATTTACCACCACTCTCTGGGCCCAGCCATCCAACCAGTTTTCCACCCAGGAGAGTGTGCGCCTGTCCGGGCCAGAGGCTGACAGATTCTGTAGCAGAATGCTGTGAGAAACTGTCTCTAAGTCTTTATGATAGCACTGAAGATCACCTGTCCCATGATTTTTCCCGGCACTGGGGTCAGACTGATAGGCCTGTGGTTTCCTGGATCCTCCCTGCGACCCTTCTTGTAAATGGATATAACATCAGCCAGCCTCCAGTCCAGTGGAACTTCCCCAGTCAGCCAGGACTGCTGGAAGATGATGGGAAGGGGTTTGGCAAGCACATATGCCAACTCCCTCAATACTCTCGGGTGGATCCCATCTGGCCCCATAGACTTGTAAATGTCTAATTGGCCAAGCACATCTGTAACCCCTTCCTCTTGGGTCATGGGAGGTTTATTCTGCTCCTCAAGCTCCTGGGGATGTACAGAGAGGGAACAACTTTCCTTACTATTAAAGACTGAAACAATTATATATGTCTGGAGGAAATTTCTGTAGGTTACATATTAATTCCCTGGATTTTAAAATAGTATTAAGTTTGCCCTGCATCTGCTATGGATTCAAAGCATTTCTTTATGTAATTTCTTTCTAAAATTGAGCATTAATGACAAGGATTGTACAGCTTAAGTAAGTTTCATACAAGTACTTTGTAGAAGATAAATATTTATTAAAAATGGTTTTTTCTCTAATTTGAGTTCCTTGTTTTTAAAACAGTTCACTTCTTATTCTACTGAGTAGACTTGGAGAACAGTTTTACTCTTGTTCTTATTGCAAAAACCTAGTTTATTGGCAAGCTGTTGTCTATCTTCCATCTCTTCTTTTTAAGTCTTTCAGCTTTTTGTCACGTGTTGTTTTTTAGTTTTTATTGTTTTCTGCGTCCTTCGGAGTTGTTGGTTTTTTTTTTTCTGGTTTGTTTACATCTTTTGTATTATGAGGTGTCCAGACCTGAAACTTTGCTTGTTTCCAAGTTAAACAGAATAATTACTGTCATGTTTCATGTGGCATGTCTTCTTACTAATCCCAGGATTGTTTGGTATTTTGCAGAGCATGTTTTTCATTTTTTTGTTTGTATTCCAGAATACCACACCAGATCCTTTTGTGCAATACTGGTGTCTATCCCATTATTTTATACCTTGTTCATGTCCTTCCTGCCTGTTTGTTTTCTTCCTCAGTGAACTTTCAGGTATAATTTGACTAAGCATAAATAGTCTTCCCCTCCACTGCAGACACCAGAAGTCTAATTTCCTCCAGCCGCAGGAAATTTTGCTACCATCCCCATTTCCTATAGCCTTGTACACAGTACTTGAGGCTGTCATGCTTCCTTCCCACTTGCTCTGCTGAGCCATATCCAATCTCATTACTTTTATATATGCAACATTTTAAAAATCCGTCCTTCTTTCCACACTTCTGAGACATCCGTTAATGTTTTTGTTGTTTTGATTTCTATGTTATTCTTATCTGCATTTTTTTCCATATCCTCACATTTTCCCTTTTTCAGTTTCAGTTTGTCCAATATCCTAAAACATTTTTTTCTAGTAATTACTGTTATTTCATCCCTCCTCTCTAAGGTTCTCTTTAAAATATGGAAATGCCTGTGTTATTTCCCTGCCCTGTGGCACCTTTTTGCCATTTTCTTGCCACCCCCTTCTGTTTAAAAAAAACCCCAACCCCCGAAGTGTTTTTTTTTCTTCGTACTCAGAGTGGATCCCTTCTCACACTGATACTTCTTTTCTTTTAGATCATTATGCCCTTCTTTAACCTTCCTCTGTCTTGGTTTCTGTACTGTTCTCATTTTTTGGACCCAGATGTCTTGTTTCTCAGCCCCTGTAGTCATTCACATTTGAACTGTAACCCAGTACTATTCTGCTGCATTCTTTTTGTATCATCTCATTCCCAAATGTAGGAATTTGGTTGTCAGAGTCTCATTCATGTTGTCTTTGCATGTGCTTTTTTTGGTATTGTGTTTTATTTTCCTAAATCATCTATTGCCTATCTTTTCCTAGAATTCTTTAATTTAGAGTGGAAGATCTGAATGCAGAGCGCTTATATTTTCATATCCGTGCATGACTCTCTCATGTACTCTTCAGGACTCTCTTTATAGACACTTAAGGCTTTGGAGTCTAGATGGTATTTATGCATTTTGTTACTGTAGATTTTGGGATCCTCTGCTCATTTGGTATAAGGGTTGCAGGGAACTGAGTAACTGAGACTGTTTACTCTCAGTGTTGATTGATGTAGGAATGTGGCCTCTGTTGTTTTGTGAGTAGAAGCATAGAAATAGGAAAATGGATTCCTAGTATGGTTTATTGTCATGATAATGACATGCCTACAAAAATTACAAAGCTTTTTCTGAAAAGCAATTTTTCTTTCATGAAATTAGGCCTTGGCTAAGCAGTACATTTGGTGTAAGATTTCTTTTTGTTTCAGCATCGTGAAGCACTCTGCCTTTTTTGTGATTGCATTGATCAAAGCTAAATGCTTTTTACTTAACAGGACAGAGTATTTCTGTTCTTAAAACAATGTGGCTACATAACCACTTGCAGGTATTAGAAAGGTGGATTTATTGTGATTGCATTGTTTTTTTTCTGTATTCAGATTTTACTGAACTTGAAGTCTCGCTCTCTTCTTCCTTCAGTAACCATTAAGTCAGTTTTGCAAATAATTTGTTTAGCCTGAGTGGCAGTTGTAATTGCTTTAATGTGAAGGGTGTGTATATATCCTGTACAGCTGGCCAGTCAGAACATCCATTCTTCCTGGATGTCTGGCCACCGCATCTGCAGCTTTTGACCAGATTTTGTCCAATAGCCAGCCCAAAAATGTATGAGTTCATATGAGATGATAGTGTAATGCTGAAACGCTCTTCAGGTGATGATGGGCATGGGTGTATTTGGGAGAATACATTGCAGGCGTAAGCCTTGGAGGATTGTAGTCATGAGGAACATGGGGAGCACGAGAGAAATCAAGGGTGTTGCAGTTAAAGGCAGAGGCTGGAGTCAAGCTGGACTTCACAGGAGTGAGTTTCTACAGCAAAATTGAGTGATAGCTACTAATTTTCATACACCTGAACTCATTGCCATCTGTATACATTAGGCAGACGTAGTATCTATCTAGGCGATTGGACTTTCAATAGAATACAGTGAATTTGTGGTAGTATGAGATAAACTGGGTCAAACTGCCAGCACTCTTGGCCCTGGAAGCTGTGTGTTTAAAATGTCATCTCTACAGTGAGATATTCAGGTGGCTGAGTGAGATGTTTTTTCTGAATCAAATTTCTAAGATGACACAAAATGTCTGTCCAGAGTGAAATAGAAGGATCTAAATCCGTTTGTGTGTCTGAGCCATCATTTTTTAATTTTTTGGCCATGTTTTTAGCTGCTATAGCTCACTACATTAGAGATCATAGTATTTCCCTATCTAACACGGGTGTTGTGATGATAGATACATGGTAACAAAGACCATACGAAAAAATATCAGTCTGTAGTTTCATGTATGTTAACCTCTAACTTGTAAATAAACAAATGGTGCGCCTACTATCATACTGCGATATTTAAAAGTATATGCTTAAATAATACAAAGGGGCCTTAACCTGCCTTCTTCAGTAGTGCTCCTGCCTCTGACCTCCAAAGGGCTGTAGTCTGTCAGCAGAGTGCTTCTGTCTGAGGATTCTTTCTTTCCCCTGACTTTTGACTCTGAATTTCTGACAGTGCATGAATGATGTGATGGTGAGTTTTCAAGAAACAATGTTTTTGAAGGGGAAGACGGCATTATGCATAGGTTATGTGAATAAAAATGATAAACAGTAAGTGGTATAAATATGGTGTTGTAAGAATAGCTTCATTTTTTTTCTTCCTCCTCATATACCTGCTTGTACTTTCTTGTGCACTTTGAGTACTAGAAAGTTTTGGTGGTTTAGAAATTAGCCATTAGTCTCATGATTTTCTAGTAGTTCCTGATGTTTCCCAGCCCAGTATACAAAGCTTGGCTGCTTTCCATCTAATTAACATGCAGAGTTATTGAAAGGATACTAACATGTCTGCTGAGATTTATGATAAATCTTAGCAAGCATTTCAGCGAGGGTTTCAGTTTCAGAAAATCCTGTTGCATGATACAAAACAGTGCTGAATGATGATAAAAGTATTTACAGAATAAAAAGCTCTATAGTTATTACAGTAGTTTAGGGCTGATCTTGGACTTTCTTGCCTCTTAGTGAAAGCTTGTGGTGAGAAAATGTTGACCTTTGATTTTGTTAATGTTTTGTACAATAGTTTCTAGTGCTAGTTTTAATCTGTATTTTATGCAAAAAAAAATTTGTTGTCATGAGGCATTTATGCCTCAGAAATTTCCCCTCAGGAGAGCATGTAATCCCAGTGAAGGCTATTCAGTGGTGTTAGTTTTGAAGAGGAGATCTTTAGGAGATCTTTAGCTAATTTCTGAGTGAACATTTATGAGCTAGCATGATAAAACCAAATGTAATAGAAGTAAAGAGTAATAAGTAGTAAAATGTCTGGGTTTTATAGCATAATGATTTACATGTTTACAGTCAGAAGTTCAAGATGCCTAAGAACATCAGTATTTGTTACCTTTCGTCTATAATATGGACACTGAACATAGGGTTGTTTGGCATATATTTTAAAAATCATGCATTTGGTTAATGCTTTTTTAAAAAAATATCAGAGTAAATCTTGTATTATATTTCAGTTCATTTTAACAAGTAAGTGTAGACATTCAGGTAACCAGTAAAGACAAATCAAATATATATGATTTGCTTACTTGGCAAATGGAAATTCTATTTTCCCCTTGTATATTTAGTCCTTTTTAACATTTAATAGTAAATAATTCCATGAGCACAGCATCTCTTGGTATTTTAAGGGGCAAAACCACAATGCTGCTTTTAAAAAATAATTATTTATTACAGTTTAACAGGGCTACAGATACTGTGACCTTCTCTTTTAAAAGGACTCTGTCTCAGTGTTGAATTTATACCTTCTTCCGTATGCTGCGCAGTTCCCTGTTACATTTTAAGTAGGACATTATTGACAGAAAGTTTAAAGTACAGCTTCTTAAGTTGTAACATAGCTCACAGCTGGCACAGAAAACTTTAAATTCATTGCTATTCTTTTGTATTTCCTGAGATTTATGTGTAATGATAAAAGTTCTTAATAATTGTAAAAACTATTGTATCTTTTTAAAGAACTGGTACTCTTTAAGCCATTTTATCTATTTGCAGCTGACTATCACAGCAGCGGCCACACTGTTATTAATGGCTGGAAGATCCACAACACAGCAAAGAACAAATGGTTTGTATGCATGGCAAAAACCCCTGAAGAGAAGCAAGAATGGCTAGAAGCTATTTTAAAAGAGAGAGAGAGAAGAAAAGGTAGGTTAATAAACCTCCTTGTGTTGCATTGTCTGAAAGCTGTGCTGTATTTTTTATGTTGAAGTATAAAGCAAAACCAGCTGCTAAGGCAAACTTGTGGTGTCAGGTTCAGATGAAGGTTTATGAATACCAGCTTGGAAAAAGTAAATCAAACTCGTAATAGCTAGAATCATGTATGCTGCTAGTGAATACTTTTTTTGGAAATGGGGAGATCATTCAATCTGTGATTTTACTGTATATCCTCAACCAGTATAAATTGTCATAATTTCATTGAGGCCTCTATACTGTTATCATTTGTGGTATATGAGGGTCCATCCTAAATGCTGTGTGAGATTTATGTACATTAATTCCTTTTTGTGACTGACCATTTTAATCACTGAAATGAGGAGGTTTTCTGTGTTGGATCTCCATGCAAATGATCCAAAACGGAATGATACAGAATATAATCCACACACACCCCCCCCACCCCCGCCCCCCCCCCAGCTTCTCATCTTTCATGTATTCACCCCTAGCCAAGGAAATAAGAAATGATCATTGGCAAAACATATTTTTGAGTAACTGAATTAAGATGGAAGAGTACTTGGATGAAATACAATCCTGATCTCAAATGTGACCACAAATAACCTCATGTGTTCAAGGTCAACCCAACACAAAGTAGAACCAGAGGAAGATGGCCTGTCATCTTCTGGAGCTAATTTCATTTGCAAGCTGAAATATCCTAATCAGTAACTATGTCTGGAGCGTTCGTATTGAAACAAAATATGACCTTGTAGTTACAGCTGCAAGTCTTTCTGGTCTGTGTAGATTTTTTTTGACACCTCTTGCGGTGGCTGTTTTGTGTCTCTGCTGTACATGAGGACTAACAATACTTTCTTTGGTCTTCTGAAGTTGAGTACTGGATATTTGTAGACCATCTGCAACAGGACCAGAGTTTCAGCTAGAGTATCTGAGCACTGACTGATTAATAGTGATATCTGAAATTAATAGCAGAAAAGCTAACATGATGCCTTAGAGATCTAAAACTGAGCAGTTCAAAAATAAATGAAAAAACAGTGTGGTAGAAATGGTGTCAAATACAACAAAATACAGGTTTGTCAACTGTATAGGACCTTGTCTGGAAGTGGCTAAAAACGTTTTTAACAAATCCCACTTCACTGTTAAGTTTCTTGACACCTTTGGATTCTTTGTACTTTTAGGCAAGGAATGGAGAGTAAGTAAGAGTATTTTGTGTTGATGGATTCTGACTATTTCACACTGTAGTATTGAGCAGGTGGTAATAGAGGTGAGCTTGAGTTAAACCTCGCCAAGTGTGGGGTCTGAGGTAGGCATCCCAAAGTTGAGCCATTTGGGGAAATTTTCAGCTCCTGGTGACCTCAGTGGGTTTGGCAGCAAGGAGACAACTATGAAAGAAATAGGAGAGGATTTGGTATGCACTTACACTCAGTTTGCAACACAGTGTCTTCAAAAGTATTTCTTAAATATCTCTGTTACTTTATCAACTTATAAATTTATCCACATCCTCCAGCACAGTGATTTTTATCAAAATATATGCATAAACACCTCTTGCTGAGCAGAATGCATAAACTTAATTGTACTTAAGTTGCCAAATCATAGAATCACTAGGTTGGAAAAGTGCTTTGAGATCATCAGGCCCAACTGTACCTGACTACTACTAAATCATATCCCTAAGCACTTCCTCTACTTGTCTTTTAAATACCACCATGGATGGGGACTTAACCACCTCCCTGGGCAGCCTGTTCCAGTGCTTGACAACCCTTTCAGAGAAGAAATTTTTCCTAATGTCCAATCTGAACCTCCTCTGGTGCAGCTTCAGTCCATTCCCTCTCATCCTGTCACCCATCACTTGGGCTCCAGGACCTCAGTGTCTTTCTTGTTGTGAGGGTCCCAAAACTGAACACAGTATTTGAGGTGCAACCTCACCAGTGCTGAGTATAGGGGCAGAATCACTTCCCTGGCCATGCTGTTTCTGATAGAAGCCAAGATGTTATTGACCTTCTTGACCAGCTGCGCACTTGTTCAGTCAGCTGTCAACCAACACTCTGAGGTCCTCCTCTCCATGCAGCTTTCTAGCTCTTAGAATCATAGAATAGTTTGGGTTGGAAGGGACCTTAAAGATCATCCAGTACCAACCCCCTCTGCCATGGGCAGGGACACCCCCCACCAGACTAGGCTGCCCAAGGCCTCCATCCAACTTGACCTTGAACACCTCCAGAGATGGGGCAGCCACAGCTTCCCTAGGCAACCTGTGCGAGTGCTTGACCACTCTCATCATGAAGAAATTCTTCCTTATGTCTAGTCTAGATCTACCCCTCTCTAGTTTATACCCATTCCCCCTCGTCCTACCATTCCAAGCCTTTGTAAACAGTCCATCCCCAGCTTTCCTGTAGCCCCTTCAGGTACTGAAAGATGGCTATAAGATCTCCTTGGACCCTTCTCTTCTCCAAGCTGGACAAGCCCAATTCTCTCAGCCTGTCCTCATGTGGGAGGTGCTCCAGCCCTGCTGGCCACACTTCTTTATTTGCAGTCCAGGATACAGTTGGCCTTCTGGGTTGCGAGCACACAGTGCCAGCTCATATAAAAATTCTCATGAACCAGCACCCCCTTCTGGGGAATCATTGGAGCTCTGGCCTCCTTGCCTTCTGGCTCAGGAGGTTATGTATCCAGAGAACATCTTACCTTATTGTTAAAGGAAAAGAAGGCTTTAAGTACCTCAGCCTTATCCTGACCATTTGTCACTAATGTTCCCACTGAATCCAGTAAAGGATGGAGATTGTCCTTGGCCCTTCTGTTGTTGTTGATATATTTGTAGGAAGAGTTTTTATTATCTTTCACAGAATTGCCCAACCTTAGATTGGCCAAACTTAGTTCTAGTTGGGCTTTAGCCCTTCTTATTTTCTCTCTACATGATCTCACTTCATCCTTGTAGTCCTCCTGAGATGCCTGCCCCTTCTTCCAAAGCCCATATGCTTTCCTCTTTTTTTCCTGATATCCACCCAGACTTCTCTGCTCAGCCTGTTTTCTTTCCCTCTGGCTCATTTTCTGGCACATGGGGATGGCCTGCTTTTCTGCCACCAGGATTTCCTTCTTAAAAAGCATCCAGCCCTCTTGGGCTCCTTGCCCTTAAGGACTGTCTCCCATGGATCTTTATCAACCAGCCTTCTGAACAGTCCAAAGTCTGTTCTCCAGAAGCTCAAGGTGGCCATTCAACTGACACCCCTCCTGAACTCTCATAGAACTGAGAACTTGGGAACCAGGCAGTTATAATTTTAAAATTCAGATCATGTCTATAAATGTAGCTATAACATTTTCCCATTCACTGTGAACTTAAAGATGCTTTAATTGTATGTTTACTTAATTATACACAGAGCCTATTATTGTGTGTATATATAGGCGATTGTACTGGGTAACAAGAGACACTTCTGTATCTACATCTAGAACCATTGTTAGTGTTTTCCCACAACAGGAACATTTTTTTCTGGTGATACTTTCAGAATCAGGGAAGTGGCAAACTATTACTCAAATTGAATACAGACAGCTCTGGTTTTAAAAATGTGAAAATCCTATCGGAAACTGAAAGCATGCACACAAGGTATTCCAGAAATGTGTGATTTTGTCCAGAATTAATAATTGTTTATTAAGAAAATACATGGGATATGAAGATCTGTGACATTCCTTGGAAGCACAAGCTTCTGTGAGTGGTCAGTAGTATACATGATTCAACAAAACCTGTTTTTTCTATAATCTGTTGCATAGAAAACATAATGATTTTCTCAAGAAGAGGAACAGGAAAAAATAAATGAGTTAGAAATATTGAAATAAGCCCCTTGATAGTTTTCTGTTACTGAAAAAAATCTGAAGCAAATAAAAAGCAAGTTGTGTATATGTTTTTGTGGAAAAAGGATGAATTAATAAAAATAATGGAAAACAATTCCTTTACTTTTTTTTGTATGTAAAATATTGATATTGCTTTTCCATTTGGTGGAAGATACTGAAATTTAATGGTGATGTCACTTCATAAAATTTTATTCATTTTTGGCAGGTTTAAAATTGGGCATGGAACAGGACACTTGGGTGATGATTTCTGAGCAAGGAGAAAGACTGTACAAAATGATGTGCAAACAAGGGAATCTCATCAAAGACAGGAAGAGGAAATTAACCACTTTCCCAAAATGCTTTCTTGGAAGGTACTATATGCAGTTTATAGTATGAATTGTAACTAGCTAAAAACACATCTTAGAACTTCTTCAGGATTCTGCAGAAACCATGCTTTAGTCGTAATGTTTGTCATGTCTATTTACTTCTCAAAATTTAGCCTGGATGTAAATTGGCCTGCCTGAAATTTATGGATGTATATTTGTATTCCAGTGTAATTTTATTAAAGAGATAAGGCTGTAAAGGCATGTTGCAAATACGGAAATGCATCCAATAAAATGGTTCCTTTAAAGAAATAATTCCCATCGCTGCCTCTGAAACTGTATCCCTGACATTCAGGCAGAAGGACAGAAAGAGTTATTAAATATTTATATGTTTAAAAATTTAACCCTGTTATTAGGAGGAGCTTTATAATGCCATATTATACATATGGGTTAAGACAACCAAATACAAGAAAAAGAGAGTAATAATTACTATAAAAATGTATATATAACAAAAAATTATTTTTGAGGTGGAGGGGTTATCACTTATTTCATTTGACTGTAAGTCAGTTGAGTATGTGCAGTATTTTTATAGAGTACAGTGACTGTATTACACAAATGTGTTGTAGTGAAGATACTACTGTGTTAAAAAGTGGAAAGAAAACTTGGGAAATTTTTGAGTGCTATGAGAGGTCATATAGCTGAAGAAAACTGAAACCAGGAATAAGATTAATGATGGAGTTGTGTGGTTGGATCATGTTCCCTCAGTGAAGTTGTTGGAAACAGGTAAAGAATACGCTTATCATAGAATCTCTAGGCTGGAAAAGATCTTTGAGATCATCAGGCTCAACCATACCTGTCCAGTACTAAATAATATCACTAAGCACTTCATCTACCTGTCTTTTAAATATCTCCAGGGATGGTAACTCAACCACCTCCCTGGGCAGCCTGTTCCAGTGCTTGACAACCCTTTCAGGGAAGAAATTGTTCCTAACATCCAGCCTGAACCTACCCTGGTGGAACTTGAGGCCATTCCCTCTGGTCCTATCACCTATCACTTTGGAGAACAGTCCAACACTCACCTCTCTACAATCCCCTTTCAGATACTTGTTGATAGTGATAAGGACTGCCCCCAGCCTCCTTTTCTCTAGGCTAAAGGCTCATTGGTGAGGAGCATATGCGAGCATTTAAAACTACCATCAAATGTCTGCTTCTCTATGCTATCTTTGAAACAGACACTTTTGAATTATGCTTTTGTTGGTCCCTGGGTCACCGGTCAAAACCCTTGAATACGAAAGTCACATTACCTCACTAGACTGTTGTTTTGATTTGTAGCCGGCATACAAATATCTTAGCTGCTATAAATTTGATGTCTCTGAACTGTATCAGGTTTATTAGGATACAAACCAGGCATTTCCTGCACATGCAGTCTGTGCTTTGTGTATATGCTGAGGATGTCAATGTGTCTGCCACACCTTGAAAGTAACAGGCCTGCAGTTCTATCACACTGTAATTAAGTCCTGCCTTCATGGTATATCTGCCCTGGGAACGTGTAGGAACTATGTCTGGGATTGCCTTATATAATATTTGAAAGTCTGGTCAAGTATGACTGTGCTAGTGTAGGAAACCCCAGAAAGCATGGAAAGTCTTCACCATGTGCAAAGTAAACTTCATGTGGGTTAAACTTCTGAGCAGAAAAGAAAATGCATCACAATGGAAACCACATGCACCTATGTAGAAATAATAAAAAAGTTGAAGGGAGTGGGTTTTTAAAGGGGACATGACATTCTGAATATAAATAGGCTTGAGAGTTGCTTACTAGGTTAGTAAGAAACACTAGTAACCAAAAGGGTAATGTATTAGTAGTAGATCTGGTGGTATGACATTTAAAGTTTGTTTTTTCTATCTGTTTTTGTTTCAGTGAATTTGTGTCCTGGTTGTTGGAAATTGGAGAGATACACAAATCTGAAGAAGGTGTTCATCTTGGGCAAGCTTTATTAGAGAACGGCATTATCCATCATGGTAAGTATAATTAGTTTTAACTTACTTGTTTCCAAGGTAATTGTTGTAATTAGAGTGGACTTAATTTTGTTTGACCAAAAAATGGGCTTGTTAACGCAAGACAGCTTGTTGAATCTGTATCCTTGCAGGGACCTCATGGGGCCATTGTCCATGTCTCGCAGATTTAGTGGGAGAGGCTCCATTGATTTAATCAGATTACACCTCTGCTGTTGGGATCACAACATTTTAGACAGTGACCTAGAGGAACATTACTGCTGTCTTGTAAGCCAAAACAAATTCTAGGGAAACCGAGAACAGTAGACTACTTATAAGGACTTAAAGATTTTATTAAGACTAGGCATTTTAGGGATATGTGTTCAACTAAGAATTATAGAAGAGAGTGAGTCACAGTTGGCTGTTGGTAAATGTGCCTGCTCATCTGTGAGGTATTGCAAATGGAGCTGGTGGAATCCAGCCTAGAATCCAACAGCTAAATCTCTTGTCTGCATTGTTTTCACTATGATGTGTAGTTACTAAAATTTATACTTCTGTGGTGAAACTTTCAGTCAGCTATCTGCGTTTAGCTCATTCTGGAGACAAGTA
>WAAB01023023.1:55553-73886 GCA_013389865.1 Piaya cayana
TGGTAACTCAACCACCTCCCTGGGCAGCCTGTTCCAGTGCTTGACAACCCTTTCAGGGAAGAAATTGTTCCTAACATCCAGCCTGAACCTACCCTGGCGGAACTTGAGGCCATTCCCTCTGGTCCTATCACCTATCACTTTGGAGAACAGTCCAACACTCACCTCTCTACAATCCCCTTTCAGATACTTGTTGATAGTGATAAGGACTGCCCCCAGCCTCCTCTTCTCTAGGCTAAAGGCTCATTGGTGAGGAGCATATGCGAGCATTTAAAACTACCATCAAATGTCTGCTTCTCTATGCTATCTTTGAAACAGACACTTTTGAATTATGCTTTTGCTGGTCCCTGGGTCACCGGTTAAAACCCTTGAATACGAAAGTCACATTACCTCACTAGACTGTTGTTTTGATTTGTAGCTGGCATCCAAATATCTTAGCTGCTATAAATTTGATGTCTCTGAGCTGTATCAGGTTTATTAGGATACAAACCAGGCATTTCCTGCACATGCAGTCTGTGCTTTGTGTATATGCTGAGGATGTCAATGTGTCTGCCACACCTTGAAAGTAACAGGCCTGCAGTTCTATCACACTGAAATTAAGTCCTGCCTTCATGGTATATCTGCCCTGGGAACGTGTAGGAACTATGTCTGGGATTGCCTTATATAATATTTGAAAGTCTGGTCAAGTATGACTGTGCTAGTGTAGGAAACCCCAGAAAGCATGGAAAGTCTTCACCATGTGCAAAGTAAACTTCATGTGGGTTAAACTTCTGAGCAGAAAAGAAAATGCATCACAATGGAAACCACATGCACCTATGTAGAAATAATAAAAAAGTTGAAGGGAGTGGGTTTTTAAAGGGGACATGACATTCTGAATATAAATAGGCTTGAGAGTTGCTTACTAGGTTAGTAAGAAACACTAGTAACCAAAAGGGTAATGTATTAGTAGTAGATCTGGTGGTATGACATTTAAAGTTTGTTTTTTCTATCTGTTTTTGTTTCAGTGAATTTGTGTCCTGGTTGTTGGAAATTGGAGAGATACACAAATCTGAAGAAGGTGTTCATCTTGGGCAAGCTTTATTAGAGAACGGCATTATCCATCATGGTAAGTATAATTAGTTTTAACTTACTTGTTTCCAAGGTAATTGTTGTAATTAGAGTGGACTTAATTTTGTTTGACCAAAAAATGGGCTTGTTAACGCAAGACAGCTTGTTGAATCTGTATCCTTGCAGGGACCTCATGGGGCCATTGTCCATGTCTCGCAGATTTAGTGGGAGAGGCTCCATTGATTTAATCAGATTACACCTCTGCTGTTGGGATCACAACATTTTAGACAGTGACCTAGAGGAACATTACTGCTGTCTTGTAAGCCAAAACAAATTCTAGGGAAACCGAGAACAGTAGACTACTTATAAGGACTTAAAGATTTTATTAAGACTAGGCATTTTAGGGATATGTGTTCAACTAAGAATTATAGAAGAGAGTGAGTCACAGTTGGCTGTTGGTAAATGTGCCTGCTCATCTGTGAGGTATTGCAAATGGAGCTGGTGGAATCCAGCCTAGAATCCAACAGCTAAATCTCTTGTCTGCATTGTTTTCACTATGATGTGTAGTTACTAAAATTGATACTTCTGTGGTGAAACTTTCAGTCAGCTATCTGTGTTTAGCTCATTCTGGAGACAAGTAAAACTGAAGTTTTACTTCAGGTTTTGAGACAGTAAGGTGTGATTTCTGGAGGCAATTCGCATTGGTTACACTTTTTTCATTCCAGAGCAGATCCTCATCTGAGTCCCTTTTACAAGGTAGAGCCTAAGAAGGCCATGTAAATGCAGTGGACAAACTTCTGATTTTGAAGACATGTTTGGCTTGCAGTAGGAACAGTCACTTAGAAAACCGGCAGTGAAACACCTGTGAAGTTGGAACTACTATTCCAACATGGATCCAGCATGTAAATTTAGATGGAATAATTAATAATACACATTTTAAAACTTAGATACTTCAGCCAGCAATGATTCTAATACATACTTAATACTTTGCTGTGGTGTTTTCAGTGTCCTTGTCTGGAAAGAAAGTGGGAGTAACAGAGTGCCACTTAACTGTGTGCATTTTAAATGTATGCATAGTAGGAGGAAAAACATTAAGATTTTTCATCAGTAGGCATGTCATCTTTAATTCTTTAATGTCGGTCTACATGACTTTCCTCCACCATTATTCAAATATTAGATGCTATTATGTTTACTACACACAGAGAATTGTGTTCAATGGAATGATTCTGTTACTAAAGATTCTTCTTCTGATCTTGAAATTTATATCCCATATACATTCATAGACTTTCTCAATACAGAGTTTAATCAATATTGTGTAATTTCATGAGATAAAAGGGTAATTGCATTACAGAATAGAAATGTGGGCCAGACATGCTACTTTGAATAGTGAATCCAGCTGTGGTTCAGTGAAAATAGAATTCTTAAAATAAGGTTGAATGAACCATCTGTTTTCACAGAGGGAACAAGTAAATTTGGCTGTTATTCACATTGCAAATGTCATAGAGGCCTTTATTAGACTTTGCATATTTACTGTGCCGGACATTATTTTCACTGTGTTGGGCTTTATTCTAGCAATGCCAGATCCATGTTGTGATGCGCATCGTTTTGCTTCCTGCTGTGTGAACTCTCACAAGTAGAGCAGTTATATGCTTTCCCCTTGTGTTTTGTTTTGGTTTTTTTTCCTCCAGTTTTGCTAAAGGGAAGGATCTGTTTCCACATTGCTTTTTAAAATTCACCTGCTGGCATTCTGGAATGCATCAAATGACTTATATCAGCCAATGTGCTGAGGTACTTTGTCCAGTCAGTTACTGCTGCTGCTTACAGATGGAAGCTTCCATTCAATGCAGTAATGAGCTTTGTAGTTACCAACTGATCTGAATTTCAGATAGTTTTAAAATTAATAGGTATTTATGTGGCTGTGCAGTTTCCTGGAATGATGTGCTGATCTGAGACAAAATTACCCTGGCAAAAAAAGAGAAAAGACCAGTTTAAACCTCTGTCAGTTCCTTTTTATTAGTGGGTGACATATAAGTACCTCAACAGAAAATATAGGTACATTGTTGGGAGTGACATACAAAACAGCTTGAGGTGGCAGCATTTTATTAACTTTAATTGTTTGAAACTATGGCCTTGGAAATGTGTAGCTGATTATAGTTAAAAGGAAAGCTATGAAATATGCTAAATGTTTTCATAATTTTTTTAAGGTTTCCATGTTAGTACAGTAGCTGATAGATCATCTGTCTTTCCTTTAGAATAGAACAAGCCAAATCACATCTGAATGACAGAATATTGTCCCTCTTCAAAAAGTAAATAGTGATTTACTCCTCCTTTCACAGCATTCCCTGGATACATGTGGTATTTTACACAATACCACAGTTGGAAGCATCCTTGTCTGGTTTCCTTACTTTCCAGAGTTCAGGATGCGTCAGCTCTGTGGACCTTCTCCCTTGTTTTCTAGTGCACTGTGTGCAAGCAGAGGCTGCAAAGAAAGAGCAGTGCTTGTGTTCCTTAGAGGGCAGAGCCTATTCTGTTTCTCATGGGCAGGCAATAACGGAAAGGTGCTTTGTAGTCTTGGATCACTGTCTTTGCTGCATTTCTGTAACAGTGAGGAACAATTTGGCCTTAAGCAATACTATCCTGGTGGTGTTTTTTTCTGTTTTTGGTAGCTGATGTTTTTAAAAGCTCTTAATATACACTGATCTAGTGTAATGTATTTTTTCCTCCTGTAGCAGGAAATTATTTTTAATTAGAGAACTATAAGGTATCTTTTTGTACTGAGTTAAATGTTTATAATATGTTAAATTGCTTTTACATAGTTGTGCTACGCATTGTGTGTGAACATTTTGTAGCCTATATTTGACGTATTGAGAAGCAATCATACATATAAGAGCTTAGGGGTTATTTTGGATAATCACTGTAGCATGAGCCATCAGTTCAAGGCTTCACTATTAGTAGATATATAAAATATAGGTATAGAAGTTATTTTGCTCTTGCATATGACACTGGTGAAGCCACTTAATATATGATGTGTGGAAGTACCAAAGAGCTTGAAAGGGGATAAAAAATGATGCAGCTACAAGCCACCTTACCATCCAAAGTTTATGGTGCCTAACTAATTTTTTTTTAAGAGATTAAGGGATGATAGTTTAATCACTTAGCGTATGAAAGCACGCACAGAAGAATTATCTAACACTGTCAGGTATCTTAGTCTGATTAATGAAGACATTACAGTTGCTTCCTTTATCAGTTGATGACATGCAAATTCAGTTTAAAAATCAAAGCTTACATCTGCCAGCAAAGCAGTAATTAATACAAGGTATTAAGAGATCAAGATCCTAGGATGGTGCTAGTGCCTAGTGATGTCCTCGACCATCTAATGAATCAACTGTTTTTTGGAAAGGCTTGCTGTAGTGCTGTTTCCAGAAGTTTTGTATCATATGATATGACTGTTTTCACAAAACACTTGAAGTTGCGAGGTGGTTGTTGGAATCCTGCGAAACTCTGGAAAGCCACATTAAGCTCCTTTCTCAAGGGCCTTTGATGATAATGGGTTACCACTGTCATAATGGTTGCAAATCTCTTGCACTGAAGACCTTCAGCTGACTATGCATATAGGAAGGTGTTCCCTTTCCTCCTCAGTGCAAGACTAGAGATGTGTTGCAGAGGGGTCATATCTTTGTTGACTCATCTGAGATTGACCTTTGCAAGATTTAGAACAGAGAGTGATGTGAAACAATAGTATGAATAGCTGCAAAAGAAGGGTTTTGGTTTTGTTTTGGGTTTGGGTTTTGGGTTTTTTTTGGCTATTTGGTCAATTAGATTTGCAAAAAACACTGAAAGTTAGAACAGATTTGAGTGCCTAATTTTACAGGCTGTTCCCTCACTCTTGGTCTTTGTTTTGCTCTGTGACTTGAAATTGTGTGATTTCTTCTAGATTACTTGAACATTGTGAAAAATATTGTCATGAGTGACATAAAAGAACTTTAGACTGATGATCTAATTTGGCTTCCTGCTCTTCCCATCTGAAACCTACCTGCAGCTGTGTAATGAAGATGTTATTAGAGGAAGTGATGCTGGCCCTCTTCTGTCTTGTTGATTTGGTCAGAAGGTGGCTTAACACTGCATGACTTTTTTTTTTTTTTAAATTTAGTTACAGATAAGCATCTATTCAAACCTGAGCACATGCTGTATAGATTCCGATATGATGATGGAACATACTATCCCAGAAATGAGATGCAGGATGTGATCTCTAAGGTATGGAATAGAACAATTGCTGTTTTTGGGAATGTATCAGGAATTGAGGTTCTGCTTAAAAACCAATGTAGAATGTTATGTTAGGATAAGTAACTTCTCACACTGGTCTTTCTCTATGTCAGTGAATTTCAATTTTCCATTTGTAAAGGAAGATTTTGGCTTCTTACACAATTTAAATACAAAATTAAAGTTTGTTTGGTTTAGTTATTTTCATTATTTAATAATAACATATGCAGGACACATTGCCTGTGATTCTGGGTAATTCTGAAGCTGGAGTTTCAATCTGTTGTCTTTTTCAGTCCATTTTAATAGACATGAAGTTATATGTAGAAAATGTTTTTTAATTTTCTGTTAAATCTGAGTGTCTTATTAGCACCTTAATAAGGCAGTAAATCTGCAGTCATGTAGGTGTTTAAACACAGGTGGTAGTATCCATCTACACTACTGAGGATAACAAAATGATTGAACAAAGTTGCCTTTAAACTCATTTTCATGATTTTGAGGGAGTAGAAAATGTCAGCATTTGAGTTTTACGTAGCAATGTCATTCACTTCTTTACTGGCATTTGTTAATGTAAGGTGTATGTAGGAAAACCTTGAGTTCTCGACTACCACTCAGAGCAAAGTAGTCTAGAGTCTAATTTGTTACAACTTCTAATTGTTATACATGGCTCTCCTTGGATGTTGTAAACATAGAATCATAGAATCACCAGGTTGGAAGAGACCAACCGGATCATTGAGTCCAACCATTCCCACCAATCTCTAAACCATGCCCCTCAGTACCTCGTCCATGTGTGCCTTAAACACCTCCAGGGAAGACGAGTCAACCACCTCCCTGGGCAGACCGTTCCATTGCCTAATGACCCTTTCAGTGNCCAGAACTGAACACAGCGAGTACCCCACTGTACTCACCAGTGCTGAGTACAGAGGGAGAAAAATCTCCCTCGACCAGCTGGTCACGCCATTTCTGATACAGGCCAAGATGCCACTTTTTAATGCTACCTTAAAGTTAGTCATCTTTGCATGTGTCTCAGTGAAGCTTACATTATATTGGATGTGTTTTCTTTCTCGTAATTTATTCATCAGTAGTATTATCTGGAAATACTAAGCTTTGGCACATGAATATATGTAGAAATTTGAACAGACGTTTTTACTATCTCTTCCTTAGTGTACCTGCTTCTTTTAGGTTATCTGTGGTTTGAACACGTGGTTAATTTACCTCATCTTTCTCTTTAACAGGGTGTACGACTGTACTGTCGCCTTCACAGTCTGTTTACCCCAGTAATTAGGTGAGTCCAATTGGGAAATCCCTAGAGAGGCATTCAGAAGTAGTATATAATCTGAAAGATACTGGGTTTTGAATGTAGGAATCTAACCCATCCTTTCTAGATTGGTCTCTTGGGAGCAATCAAACAAAATTGAAGGACTATCAAGACAAAAAACATAACTGAATCATTAAATTATGGCAAACTCATTCAATATGACCTTTTTTCTGCGGACTTCTAGAGCGTTCTAAGTCCTGATGTATGTGTTTATATGCATACTGTGTGTATTAATACACTCCTTACTGACACTCCCATTTTTCATTTGGCGAGTCCCAACTGTGACAAAATAACTGCTTTCATACTCAGGTGATTATTGCCCAAGTAGATATGGTCAGCCTCCTCCTTTCTATTGACACAGAAAGCTTTGGCTTGCTTTTTTACTCCAGAGGAAACTTGTGAAGCATTACAAAACACTGAATTCATGCTTGCACTAACTTGTTTGTAAAATAAAAGGTTTTTTCTCATAGATACTTTTGAGTTTTTATTTGCATTTTTTAAGTTGTTTTATTTTCAATAGGGATAAAGATTATCACTTGAGAACCTACAAATCTGTGGTCATGGCTAACAAACTCATAGACTGGTTGATTGCACAGGCAAGTATGCACCTTTGAATTTATGTACATTTCGCATTTAAATTCAGATTTGAAAGGGAGCAACGTATTAAGCAGAATAACATATAAACACTTTGTGTAAAGGTTATTAGAACAGCATGTGTAAGTGTAATCCTCTTAAATTAGGAAAGTAACAGAAATCAGCTGTCAGCAGCCATGCTGTTCATCCCTTTTGTGCTTATCTTTCTTGTTTGCAGTTGAACTTTAAATGTTTTAATAAGACATAGCTTTGTGACTCAGTGTGTAACATTGTTCATGGCTTAAAATGAAGTGGAGAGGCTCTGAAAACTCTGAATTACTAACTAGATGGATAAAAGTCAGTACCAATTTGCTGTCATCAGTTCTGTTTTATTTTAAGCAAGCGAGGAACAAGAACAGGGTATTCTATTCACTCAGTCAACATGCACCAGTTTTATAAAATAAAAGTCAAGCTTAAATGCTTTTATACTTTATTATGGTAAGTTTTTATGGAGAATGCAGTGTTACTAAATTTTTAACGTATTTATTTGCAACCATAAAGAAGTATACCGCATAGAGGTCTCTTCCAATCCAAACTAGCCTGTATTTCAATAAGTCTACTGTTTTATATGCATTCTCTAAATACATATACAAGGGTGGTGTTGGTAAGTGTCTACAACCACTGCCAGCCCTTTGAGGTCACACAGCTGTGGACAGAATTCATGTTGCTACCATATTAAAATATGTAACTAAAAATATGCTGTGGTTTAACAGGGGGATTGCCGGACGAGGGAGGAGGCTATGATATTTGGTGTTGCTCTTTGTGATAATGGGTTTATGCACCATGGTAAGTAAATACTTTCCGTACAAGCTATGCTTACCTTTTGTTCAATGATGTCCACATAGTTGGAAGGAAATGCAGGGGCTAGTAAAGATATTACAGAAGGGATAGAAAGTTGTTTCATTATATCACTATGATAGTCTTCAAGATAAAAAATAGACATTTTATATTCTGCAAATTATATTTAGTGTTATAGCATGTACTGAGGAATTCATCCGCTGAAGTATTAAAGGAGGCAATTTTATTAGCAACTTTGAAAGAAATTTCTGAAGCAGGTAATACATGTTTGCACAGATGAGACAATAAAAAATTAGGAAATATGTAGGCAAGAAAGGAGACATTTTGGGGGGAATGAATAAAGTATGGAGTGACTTTTAAAAAAAGTGAAAGGGTGACAACAGGAGAAAGTAGACCGTAGAAAAATTAGACAATCATAAGGACAGCAGCAAACAAAGAAGAGAGAGAAGAACAGAGGTATGTACAGTACCAAAATGAGGTGAAAAAGGTCACATCTAATACCATGAGAGGGAAGATTTCAGTGAAAGGTTTGAAGTACTAAATAATTTACTGAAATGAAAAGAGGAAGAAATCATGGTTTTCATCAGCTTGTTTATATAAGGAGGGAGAATTAACTTCCTCTCTGGTGCTGTTCATCCTTTTTCCTTTGATTTTAAACATGCAAACTGCATTCCTGTACTATTCTAGTTGCTTCCACATTCCCACAAAACCCATTTCTAATACTGAACCTGGCATGCATCGCCGCCTGGAGAGTGCCAGAACTTGGTGGTGAGCAGAAAGCAGAACTTTAAAAAATCATTATTTTAAATCCTTTTTAGGAAAAAAAAAATCTTGTGCTTGGCATTTTCAGTAAAACCAGTTCAGGCTAATGTGTCTTTCTTGGTTTAGTGGAATCTGGATGTAGTTGAAAACAAGCTTGGGTGAAACCTATCTGTAATGGATCCAAATAGATGTTGTTGTTTGTGTTAAAAGATAAGATTTTGCTAGATTCACACACCTGAATAGTTTGTTAGCTATAAATATATATATGAATGTTCAGTAGTTTCTGGTTCATAAGACATGATATTAAAAAGTTTGTAAGAAGAGGAGGATTCATATGCATGGTTTTGTATCACACAGTGTTAGAGAAAAGTGAATTTAAAGATGAACCACTGCTGTTCCGTTTTTATGCGGATGAAGAAATGGAAGGGTCAAATATGAAGCACAGACTCATGAAACACGATCTGAAAGTAGTGGAAAACGTCATAGCCAAGTCATTACTGGTGAGTGAAACCCAGTGGTTTCTTGGTGGGTAAAAATATTAATTGTAGTGACAATAAATGAGCACTATGTTTTGTGATTTATTATTTATTTAGTTCTTCTTAATGGCTTTTAGTCTTAATGACTAAACAGTATTTTGAACTATTCTATTTTTCAGATTAAATCTAATGAAGGCACTTATGGTTTTGGTTTAGAAGATAAAAATAAGGTTCCAATTATTAAGGTGGTGGAGAAAGGATCAAATGCTGAGGTACCAAGTATTATAAATTATCTTCCCCGTTTTATCACAGGTGTATGTTTTGTATGTTGGTTAGAAAAATCTGTAGTTGTAGAAAGTAACAAGGACAACTTCCCCAGAAATCTGTGGTTATGAATATTTTTTTTTTCCTTTATGGGTTTTTTTTTGTGTGTGTATCAGATACTGATCTGACCATTATCAACACTCATTTTCTGCTCAGGTAAATTGTCATATTGAGAGGTGATACAAAATATCTTTTTATACATTTTGTAATGTTCCAGTGATGACATCAATCATAAGGGGACTCAACGTATTTAGTACAATATGAAATAAATATTGAGCTAGTCTGTGAGTTGCAGTTGTTATGTTTCACAATAAAGGACATATCAAACTTTGAATGAAGTTTCTAAGAATCTGAATGAATAAATTACAGCCTTTCTGTTCGTTACTATTGCTTTAGATGCTCTCTGGGTGAATTTATATTCTGCTGGACTGCATGGAAGTCTCTGTATATGTAAAGATAAAGAATAACTCTCCTCCATGAGAGAAAAATGTAGACCTAGATTTCAAATCTCATAGTGGAATAGACATTTATGATACAAATAAATAAAGTTAATCAATAATATAATAGAGCCACAGAGGTATATCCAAGGTTATTTCTAGCAGTCAGGTTCTTCCATGACTTCAGATGGTGCTAAGACTTAGCCTGTGTGCTGAGCTGCTCTATCTACTGCTATCAAACTGGTTATAGTTCCTTTCTTGTTAGACCAGAACTGAAAATCATGTGCTGTTTGGATTACCATACCTTTGGCTCAAAGGTCACGAAATATTTAAGGATATTGTTTTGTTTTGGAGCTTAATAAATATTGACTTTACTAAAATATTAATCAGGTCTTTCCTTATGTAAAGAAGCCTTAGTGCTTTTGGAGAATGATGGATGGACAAATTGGGTATTGTCATAAAAGAGATAAAGTGGGTCGAGGAAAGCTGTTGTGTTAATTATTACAAATATTAACTGATATTACAATACTGTCATAAAGTCTTGATTAAGACTAGGTCTTGTAGTCAGGTTTCTTCAGAATGAGTGTGCACTGTACCCTTTGTGTCAATTGAACAAGTTCTAGGAGCATTTTGCGGTGATGAATCTTTTGTGCATGGTATGTGAGGCAGGAGTAAAGAATGTCAAGGAAATGTGCATGTCATTTGGGTTGCATGCCAGCAGAAGTAAACATAATGTTAGTGGTTTATAAAAAGGCAAATATATACACAACTGTTATTGTTTTCTAGGTGGCAGGCTTGGAAGTTGGGAAAAAAATCTTTGCCATTAATGGTGACCTGGTTTTTCTGCGACCCTTCAGTGAAGTGGATTGCTTCCTGAAAGCATGTTTAAACAGCAGAAAGCCCCTGCGGGTTCTTGTGAGCACTAAACCACGGGAGTAAGTTGTCATTCCTTTGGCAGAGTTTTAACAAACTGCAATCAAAGTGAATTTTAAAAGACCAGTAGAACTTCAGGCAACACTACTGTGAAGTTATTTTGAATGCTGTATCTAATCTGACTTCATAAAGACAAGCGATTTGATCTGCTTTGATTTTGTTGTATTACATTTGTCAGTCAGCAAAAGTGAAACACAAGAGCTTTACACCATCTGCTCTGCCACTTTAAATACATGTAGGAACCGTGAGTGTAAATGAAGTTTAAAATGGACAATTTTGATCACTTATCTCTTACTGTGCTTATTAAACAAGTCCCTCTGTCTGGGGATTAGTTGCTGGTTTGGCAGAAGTTGGACTCTGTGACCTAAAGGGACTCTTCAATGTGTGTGTGCTGCTTGTGTAAACAGCAGGAGCAAGTAAACAGTTCTCCATCTTTGTGTAAAAGAAGCATTTCTGTGCACAGTTTGGACTGTTGCTACCTGAATGCCATTTTTGTTACATAAATACAAAGATCTAATGGCTGTTTCACTCAGTATGTAAATGAGCATAGGTCTGTTAATAAAGTTAATGCAGTTGTTACTAGTTTATATGTAGTAAAGAAAGAGAAGAAACAGTGGTGAGGAATAGGATAAGGAGGAACCATCTTCTGTTACTGGGTAGCACACAGAATGCCTTGGAAATGGCCCTAGTTCAGCAGTAGAATCGAGCTGTACTTCTACGTAAAAGCAGAGGTGTCTTGAGAAATACAATGGCACCCAGAAAGGGAAAAAGACCAAAGAAATAAATATATCATAAAGATGATAATTGGGAAAGGTACACCCAAAAAACCCCCACCCAAAACCAACTAACCAACCAATCAAGGAACAACAACAAAAAGATTCCCCAAAGCAGTAGTTGATGTTTTATCAAATGTAAAAGACATATCGTGGCTCTTCTTTAATGCAGATCATGGTTTAACTTCTTACAGAACTTTCAAGTGAAAATGTGCATGAATTTCAAAGTTGAGAGAGATCATCTAGTGAATGAATAGTTTAGAGGAGTTCAAGAATTTGTTTGCTGGCTGTTTTTTGTCAGGACATGCTGAGAGCACAACAGTGTTGGCAAAAGAGACAATGCTCTCCTAATTAGCCTGAACTGCCAGTGATGGTCTTTCATAGTTCATTAGCATGATCACAAGGCATTTTGAGAATGAAACCATGTAGATTGTAGCAAACTTAAGTTAATATACAAGTATACTAAATGATGCTATATTTATGAAAATATTTCAAATGGAATTTAATTAATATCAAGAATATGTTAATATTTTTAAAAAATTTAACTTTAGTGGGTTTTGAATCTTAGATGTGCTGATAATCTTCTCCAAATGCTAAATGTTATGTATACCCAAAAAAAAAAGTACAAGAAAGGATGCAAATGTACAGTCCAAATGTACTTTAAAATCACTTTTCAGCATCAATTTGAATTTGTCTGCTTTTGTACAAGCAAATGAAACTTGGGGAAAAGACCCCTTCAATAATAATGGACCTGGCTGTGCAAGTAAAGACTGCAAAGTTAAATCAGTGCAATGTTATGCATGACCTAACTAGCTCTGATAAGGGCTAATACAGCCGCGTTGCTTTTCCTGGAACCTGAGCTGATAGTGTGTGGATATGCTAGCTTACTTTGGGTAAGATCAAGGCTTAATTTTAAGGACTAGATGTGAAATTTAATTCTCAGAACTGTGTTTTTGTTGGTTATGTTCCTTGGTAGATTTATTACAATAGCAATTAGACCAGGCAAGTGTGTTACGTGATTTGCTTGCAAGTTATATGAACAGTAGTAGATGGCTCTTGCTCTACAAAACTTAGTGCTGCTCAAAAAAAGTGCAACAAAATAGTTTTTCAATAAAACTCACCAAGCAGACAGTTAGATGTTAACAGACTATAATAGGGATCTAGTTTCCACAGTCTTCTGCAGCTCATCTGCCAAAACATGCCATGATCTGTTGTCCTCAGGCTCTGTCCTCTTGGCTAAGAGAATGCTTGCCTTCTTAGAGCTCTCAGTGTTGCTGTGCTGCGGCAATTTATCCAAAATGTAGTCTCTTCGGGAGGAATTCTAAAGCTATGGTAGTGCTTTAGTCATACTTGGCATATTGCATTTCTCTGCAGAAGAGCATTGTGTTCCTTTGGTTTTGGTGTCTCAGCTTGCTCTTATTTCTGATGGCACTGTTGCAAGGGATCTGGAATATAAATGGTGCTGAATCTGAAACTGTGAAATGAATGCAAATGTGGAGTCTTACACCTTTGTAACCTACTTATTGTTATCCACTTTGATCTTGAATAACAAAATGCTGCTTTTTTTCTACATTCATATTGAATCTTTGTTTGTATAGGACAGTGAAGATGTCTGATTCTGCAGATGGGCTTGGATTCCAAATCCGGGGATTTGGCCCATCGGTTGTCCATGCTGTTGGGAGAGGTAAGCCCTAAGAGCTGTCAGTGGTAGTGGTAAGAATACATTTAATATCTAAATGGCCCAGCTAAGCTAAATTAAAGCTAGATCCAGTGATTCAGCTTAGATTTCTACCCCCACAAAGTAACAAACAATAATAAATAAAATCAAATAAGATTATTTTGTATTCTTATACTTTGTAAGCTTTGGTTAGATTTTCTGGCCTTTTGTTTTGTTACATATTTATGCAAAATCATGTTCTCTAGCGAACGCGTATAGGGAGCTACTCGCTTCCTGAATGTTAATTTGTTACGTGGCAGTGTGGTTCTACAATGTTCTGAAAACATTTTATAGAAAATGCACTTTTCACAAATCTTTTCAAGAGTACTGATGACCTAGTTTCCCTTAGTAATTGCATATGATTCCTCTAAATACCTTTTTGTCCATTTTATGGTGTGATTGTCAAGTGCTTTCCATCCCTAATTCAGTATGTTATTAATTGGTGCACTGGTGATGAAAATTGTTGCAGCATTCTTTTTTGCTGTCGCATAGTTTTGATGGTAGAGCCAGCTAACACTATATTTTCAGTTACTGTGGGGAAGTTGTCTCCTTCCCTTCATTCCTCTCTATGTAATTTGAGAGATTTTAAGTGAATTGATCTGCAAAGCTGCCAGAAATTAGATTTTCAAGAGAAAGTCTATTAATAAACTGCAAACTGTTGAACTGACGTGATAATTATTTCTGCACCTGGGTCTCAATTCAACTGCCTATCCTTATTCATTAATCACATACTTTATTCCAATTAGCCTCAGCAGTGTGTAGGTGCTTGCTTATGTGGTTTGCTAAACCTGAAAGATTTTAAAACTATGCTTAAATACTTTGCTGAATTGAGACCGTGGGTATTTAGAAGATATTTTTTCTTTTTTTTGGAGAGGAGAGGTATTTAATGAAGCCTATTTAAATGTTTATTGGTATATTCTCCTCCCTCCCTTTTTTTTTTGAAATTGCAATAGCTTGTAACAGTGTCATGTCCACAGATTTTCTTTGATGTTAGTTTACAATGCAATTTTCATCTAACCTGATAATACCTGAAATGAGGGAAATCTGGGTATATTCTTTATTATTTCCTTGTGAAATATGCTCAGCTGACAAGTCATGACATAGCTTTTCTATTTTTCAGCCCTTCAGATTCAGTCTAGCCTTTTCCTTCATAGCTAGCTTGTGCAGTCTCTAGGTAATAGATTTTGGCTTCCATGGCACCTTTGTGGCAGTGTCAAGAGAGGTGTAAGGAGGCGATCATTCAGGTAGCTGTAACTCGGGTCATAGTCCAGCAGGCTGGTTTTCAGGAGGGGAATTAAGTCACACTGAAAAGACTTGGAGACAGCTGCAATTTTTGTAGCACCTATTCAATGGATAGAAGATTTTCCCAGGGTAGTTATTCCATTATGAACATAAATCATGAAACCACGTATTTTATGTTACTTGAAGTAACGAGGAGGGGCTGGGAGAGCTGGGGTTGTTTAACCTGGAGAAGAGAAGGTGGAGGGAAGACCTTATTGCTCTCTACAGCTACCTGAGAGGGAACTGGGCTCTTCTCCGAAGTGACAGAGAACAGGACAGGACAAGAGGGAATGACCTCAAGCTCCACCAGGGGAAGTTCAGGCTTGACATCAGGAAAAAAAAATTAATGGAAAGCTTCATTGGGCACTGGAACAGGCTGCCCAGGGAGGTGGTTGTGTCACCTTCCCTGGCAGTGTTTAAAAGAAGGGTGGATGAGGTGCTGAGAGGCATGTTTTAGTGATTGTTAGGAATTGTTGGACTCGATGATCCTGAAGGTCTTTTCCAACCTAGTGACTCTGTGAAGAATGTTTTATTTTGCACACCACATTTACCACCCCCCAAATATCAATTTTCAGGTTTCCTACTTGATTATCATTGAGTATTTTGGTTAAAGCTGCAAGGCACTTTGTTGTAACAGACTTGACAAAAAGATTAAAATAAGAGTCTTGGAAATGTCCTTATATTTGGGTATTACACTTAATATTTAACAAGGGAACTGTAGTGTACTCTGATACTTCTTTATAAATTGTCAGAAAGCTTCTGTTTTTCCTGTAACTTAGAGACACCTGAAGTAGTCAAGAAGCCTATAAGCTTGGGACATATGAAATAATTCAGAATAAAAGTGGTCTAAGTTGTAATTAGTGAGTTTCGAGCTAGAGCCTTTTCATCCTTTTACAATCCTTTTCTTTAAGACTAATTTCCCACCTTTTCATATTACTAATCAACTTTTTTGTTCTAAAACTGTCTAGAAAGTAGTTTTGTCTCTTTATGAAATAATCTACTTCGGAACTCCATTTTCTTGATGTCCAGCTTACTGTAGAAGCAGCCTTGTGATCAGGGGAGTATGCAAGAGCCAATGGATTCCACTTAAAAAATGAGGCTTTTGGACTATAATCTTTAAAGGAGATGTTTAGGAAAAGAAGTCTGTTTAACTATCTGTTTTCTCTCAATAGGAACAGTGGCAGCTGTGGCAGGTCTCCACCCTGGCCAATGCATAATCAAAGTGAATGGTATTAATGTCAGCAAAGAGACTCATGCAAGTGTTATTGCTCATGTCACGGCGTGCAGGAAGTACAGACGGCCAATGCAGGTATGTCTTACTTTGAACCCTTACAGATTTTCAGCTAAATTTTTTGGGGAGGCAAAGTAAATGGTGTGATATGTGTCTCATTCCATGTAATCTGTTGTGTTTGACTGGGATGAGGGGAGAGATGTGGTGAATGAAAGTGAACAGAAACCAGTTGAATTATAAAGGCTGAAGATTGCTTAATATTGCTGACCTTGAAAGACTCTTTAAGTTTTAGTTTCTTTTTTTATATTGTATTTTTAAAGGAGTATTTCAAGTGTTTCTGTAGTTCTGTGCAGAAAGCATTAAAAGGTATTTTCTCATCACGATGAAGAGGGATTTCACAGCTCACTGGAGGGTGCAATGCAAAAAGCTGATCTTCCAAAATTTTGCAGTATTTCAACACACAGAGAACAGAGTGCTTATATACCATTTATAAAAGTGTTTGTGTTCACATTGCATTCCAGTCTTGGGAATAAGCATACATTCAAGGATTCAATTACCTTTTTTAATATACGCATGCAATTTTTCTTATCTTTTTCACATTAGTTTAGACGAAAATCTCAGGCTTCCAAAACACAAATTTAAGGGAAAAAAAAACCCCAAGCCAGCTAGGTTTTATAATGTAAATTTTCCAAGTCCCTGCAAATTTTTAATGAACTGTGAACCAATATCATTAATTAACTTCACAAACTCTTCCAGTGCATATTAATGGAGAAGAAAAATCCAATTAAAATCTAAAGTGAGATCTTCTCCTACACCTACTGCATAGATACAAGATGAGAATTGTAAGTAAGAGTTAGTTAGAACTGTGTCATGCAGATACAGTCTTTATGAAAATGTTTGACTGGATGTTTGTGTTTAAACTTAAATACAGAATTGAAATTTTCACAGAGCACATCAGGATCAATCTTACCTACTTCTTAAAGGAAGAAATGTTCTTTTAAAGAGAAGATACTTTGTGCACTGGTACTTAAAATGGCTAGAATAAAAGATTTAAAATTCCGGTGTGTTTCCTCTGTGTATAGATGTACACTTCCCACAGAAATCAGTGACGTACAAAGAGGATAAATGGCTTTGACAAGCAAAATCCACTTGTTAGAGCGCATTACTGTTTTTCCTATAGAGATTTTATTTCAATCTTAAGGGTAGCTGATTGTAATTCAGCATAATACAAATAACTAAAATCCCATAAACTGACAAGAAAAAAATGCATTTAGAATGTAGTCCTATCAAATGCTATGGAGGAACTGTCTAGCCTGAAATAAATGACAGTTTTCCCACTGGAAAACTTCTTGGTGTCAAGAAAACTAAAATTTCGTTTCCTGTTCAGAAATATGGGGGGTTAGTTATTTGGAAGTTGACTATGGCTTTCTGCTATTTTGTAAGTACAGTGCATTTAATTAACATAAATGTTGCAGTCCCTTATGTGGTTGGCAATTGCAAAATTGAAAGGGTATCTTTTTCTGTTTCCTGTGCATTCTGCTTCTCAGGGTAAGGAATCTCCTTTCTTGCCTGTAGTGTGACATTTTATTTCAGATTCTTGTAGTGCTAAATTCTCTTGGACAATGTTTATATTATTTCTGTCTTGTCTGAATAAAGGAAATTGAAAGCAGATTTTACTTCTTCAAATTACAATTTCTTTTCAGTGATACTAATCATGATGTGATAGATTTATGCTTAGCTTAAACCTCTGTAATTCTTTTAGAAAATATTGCTCCAAGTCTTGCCGAACTAACATGATTGCCTTCTATGATAAAGTGAACTCAGCTACTGGATGAGGGGAAGGCTGTGGATGTGGTCTTCCTGGACTTCAGCAAAGCCTTTGGCACAGTTTCTCACAGCATTCTGCTTCAGAAACTGTCAGCCTCTGGCCTGGACAGACACACACTCTCCTGGGTGGAGAACTGGTTGGGTGACTGGACCCAGAGAGTGGTGGTAAATGAAGTTAAATCCAGCTGGAGGCCAGTTACAAGTGGGGTTCCCCAGGGCTCAGTGCTAGGTCCAGCCCTATTCAATGTCTTTATCAATGACCTGGGTGAAGGCATCGAGTTCTCCCTTAGCAAGTTTGCAGATGGCACTAAGCTGGGTGGAAGTGTTGATCTGCTGGAGGGTAGGGAGGCTCTGCAAAGGGATCTGAACAGGCTGGGCTGCTGGGCTGAGTCTAATGGCATGAGGTTTCAAATGCCAGGTCCTGCACTTGGGGCACAACAACCCTAAGCAGTGCTGTAGACTGGGAGAAGCCTGGCTGGAAAGCTGCCAGGAGGAGAAGGACCTGGGGCATTGGTTGACAGC
>WAAB01023023.1:74020-120875 GCA_013389865.1 Piaya cayana
AGGAAAAAAATTCTTCACAGAAAGGACCACTGGGCACTAGAACAGGCCACCCAGGGAGGTGACTGAGTCACCTTCCCTGGAGGTGTTTAAGGCATGCGTGGGCGAGGTGCTAAGGGGCATGGTTTAGAGATTGGTGGGAATGGTTGGACTCGATGATCCAGTGGGTCTCTTCCAACCTGGTTATCCTATGATTCTGATTCTAAGTCATATTGCATTATATCTTGTGTTAATTTTTGAAAGAGGAACTTCTGTTTTAAACAGTTTGTCCTTGCATTAGGCCAAATTAAGTTAAAATAATGAAGGAACCCTTAGACCTAATGTAAATTTCCTCTTAGGGGTTGATGTGGCAGTCTTAGGGCAGCCAAACAAATATGACTCCCTAAGGGAGCAGCAGGCTTTCAGGTCTACCTGCAAAGAAGTGTGCTCTTAGGAAGTGTTTTTGTCTAGCAGCTTGTGAACAAGTGTCTTCCAATAACCAAGAGAGCTCTGAAAGTTAAGATTTCATATTAAATAGTTCGGTGTGACCGAGTGAAATGTAAGGCACAGATGAATCTAGGAAACCTAGGAAATAGTACCCTAAATAATAATAATAGTAATTAAATAAAAGTAGTAATACAAAAATGTAGTTATCTGTGATTAATAGGATAGAGATAGCAGCTGAATATTGTATATTAGCAAAGTGTAACTGAATGTACTTGGCATCTTGCATGAAAGTCATAACATTCAGTTTAAGCTTCTGCTGTCCTTGCTTAACTTGATTTTTTCCCCCAAACTTCTTTTTAAAGTCTGTGGATTCAGATTAGTCGTAATTGTGTCATTTATGCTGCTGTAGCTATTGGTGAGGGAGTGATTAACTGATGATCAAGCTTTTTTTTGAAGTGCAAAGGGAAGAGTAGGCTGGAGATGCTGTTCGTACTTGATAGACCCTGCCACAAGGATGTGATAGGTGTGTGGTAGAGTAAATGAGGGGATAAAACAAGATAGAATGTGTACATGTGACTTCTTTGTAGGCTTTTTGAACAAGCCACCATTCTTGTGGTCACATTTTACTCACGATTCTGGACTTTTGGGGCCTGTGATTCTGTCCTTTTTTGTGGGGTTTGCTGATCTGGGGGAAAAATAAAGAACATCTAAGAAAATAACTGAAGTAAAGGCAAATATAAATAATGAAGGCTGGAGTGTACATTCCTCTTATCAGTGACTCATGGGTGATAGATTAACTGGACATACTATATCTTTGGTTCATAATCTATAATATTTGCCAGCACATTTACGGATGCATGGCAGATTTAGCAAGGCAAAAGTCAGTTCTCTACATCTTCACTTGTCACAAATATTTTTCAATGTGCAGTTTGATATAAAATATCTTCATTTTGGCAGTGCCATGAGATTGATAGGTGTCACGCTGTTCACAGATTTCCTACTGTCTCGTGACAGTATACGCTGAAATAAGAAAGTTGACAAAATGCTTCAGATGGTTTTAGACAAAGCCAAAATTCTCTAATTTTCAAAATATTATTTGTAAGTAGGAGCTCAAAAGATAGTAAAGCTGATGATCGGGGAATTAAACTATTTCATATTTGAGTGCAGTGCTGTCAATTGCGCTTACAAAGCTTTTCCTAGCTGTCTTTTTGTTGTTCTTTTTTAGCAAGATTCTATACAGTGGGTTTACAACAGTATTGAAAGTGCACAGGAAGATCTTCAGAAAACAAACACCAAACCTTCTGGAGATGATGGAGGAGATGCCTTTGACAGCAAAGTGGAAGGTATGTGATGCTTGTTTTTGATTTTGTTGCTGCTCATAATGTTGGTGTGTGGTAGCAAGGAAAATATAGGTTTTGTTTCCAGAGAGGAAATTGCAAGCGGACTGTAATGTGTTTTACTTGCAGATTTGGTTTTTTTGAGCATTCAAAAGATTATTGTATTTCCCATTTCGAGAAAGAGCTTCTGTGAATAATTAAGTAAAAATCAATTCCATTTTCATTCATATGATACATAATACTAGGAATTACCCGATTTATTTTTCTCCGCTACTAATCATTTGAGGCTAGATTAGATGCATTAGTCACTGCTGCATGAGAAATAACAAATCGGCTATCCTTCAGATTATTTTCAGGCAATTAACATTTAGATAAAGATGCATTCACATGCATCATGGTAATTAAAGAGACAGTTAACATGTGAACTGTATTTATGTTCTCAGGGTGAATGCTTTTATTGTGGATTCATATCTGGCTGTTGACACTTTTCATGGTCATATTATTTCAGTTTCTTCAGAAATTCAGTTTCCCCTTTTTTTTGCTGTTTTTTTAAATGTCTCTGGATTTTAAATGAGGTTGAACTAGTCCCCTTTAATAACTGTTCCTAAAGAGAGACTACTGTCTGTTTATGCCTTTTTAGCAGTCTAGTATTTTAGCATCCATAAACCTACTGATGTTCTGCTTTTTAAATCATTCAGCTGGTAGCTGGGGTTTTTGATAGAATGATCAAAGTGTATCTGTTTCTAGAACGTTTACCAGCGTCCTCTTAGTTTGTTTAATGGACAACCCTCCTCAAGTGATTTGTGTTATTTTCTTTATTCTAGAAGTAATCGACAAATTTAACACCATGGCAATAATTGATGGGAAGAAAGACCATGTGAGTCTTACTGTTGACAATGTTCATCTGGAGTATGGAGTGGTTTATGAGTATGACAGCACAGCTGGAATAAAGTGCCATGTGTTAGAAAAAATGATCGAACCGAAGGGATTTTTCAGTTTAACAGCAAAGGTATGAAGTAGTTTTTGTATAAATTAATTTTTATCATGCTTAATACCAATGGAGCGACATCTGTCTTTTGTTTATTCTTAGGATTGTATGTACTTTGTTTAATATCTTAGAACTTGCCATCTTATTCCTCTGACATTTTAGAGGATCATTGTGCACACAGGAAGCAAACTAAGTTAAGATGTGGTTATAAATTAAGCCTCTGAACTGAAAAAAATATTAAAGAACTTTAAAGAACTTTAGTTCCTCCTGCCCTTCTCCCATTTCATTGAATTATCAAATAAAACTTGAAAGTCAAAGATCCACTGAAATGTCAAAACTTGGTGAAAGTAGGCTGTAGTTTACACAAGTTATTTAATTTCATCAGAACTGCATGTGGAACTTCCAAACTTTGTTTTAGTAAAAAGGAGTTGTACAACATCTGTCTTTCCTGTAAAATAAAGCTGTTCACATACAGGTGCATGCATTGGCAAAATCAGAGGAGGGAAAAATACACTTGCAGCTTTAGAGTTTACATTAGCATTTTTATTTTTTTAATATTTCCAAATGATAAAATGCGTGATTATTTCACATGCCATTCATAACATTTTATATGTATCTGATATTGTCTGGTCAGTTTGCCATTATAATGAGATAATACAGCTCTTTCACTAAGTTTGTTTTTATCGTTTCATACGCATATGTTTGTTAGCAAAGTACACTTAATAAAAGTAGGAAAGCCCAAACTTTTGAGCAGTGTATTGATATCTGAAAATGTCTTTTTTCTGTTGCTCTTCCCACCAGAAGTGTAAACTAAAGTACTGATCTCATACTGAGATATGGGCATGTATTTGTCATCCTTGACTTTGTTTTGGAGAAGGTGAGGCTGACTAGCAGGGAAGTAACTTCTTGCACCATCACAAGATTTGCTAAATTTGCTAGATCTAACTGATGTTTCAAGTCATTGGCCTGAAAGATGTTAGTTGTTGCCTGTAATCACAATTTTGTATAAAATGGTTGAGGTATTATTTCCTAACTGCTTAGGTAATGTTTTTGCATTGTTGTAGTTGGAATAGTAAAGAAGTCCTTCTAGCACACTTATTCTGGCCTTAAGTAATTCAGTGTCATCAGCCTCACATTTAGGTTGGCTAATTAAATATTTAGGAATGATTAATGATTAGTAAAGAGAGTTTCTGTGACTATACTGGAATAATATGAAGTTTATATCAAGTGATAGTGGTCTAAATGGCTACAAAAGGTCCATTGGTAGAAAGATCAGGTCCCTTACCTCAAAGACAAGGAATGTATTGGCATTTTGTGAAATATACCTGGAAGTGTACTTTAAAATACTCCAAACATAAGCTTCACTACGTGTTCAGTGGTGTCTTCTCCTCTCTTTGCTGTGTATTTATTGTTACTTTGCATTTGTAAACATCTCTGTTCTGCACCATGTGTAGTAGGGAGTGAAATAATCCCAGACTGCTTTCCTGTGTTATGCAAATCTTTGAGTTAATCGTTACTATGAGAAAGTATTCAAAGTTGCTCTACAACAGTTACTGATTTTGAACACGCTTTCATATACCAATGCAAAAACTTCCACTTGAATTATTTAAATTTGTGTTATTAGTTAAACCTGACATAAAGGAAGCATAAAAGTGTAACCCAAGTGACTGAGATGTTTTAGTACAGTATGTAAAGACTGTGGCAGAAGTGTTAAAGGCTTTCCTTAACACATTGCACATCTCTCCAGATTTAGTCATTTGTAATCTTTAAATTGTAAAAAAACGTATTGATTTTGCACTGAAACATTTCTGTATGTTGTCATTTTTTCCTAAACTCATTGGTCATCACCTCTGTGATGGTGGATGGTGTACAAAAGAGCTGTAGCAGAAGGGGATCACAGACCTAAGTCTGTAGTAATGGATTAATACTGCATGTGTCGTTTGTTCAGACTTTTTGAGTATCTCTAACATGTGAGCCTTTTCTTGTTTAGATGCCTTAATCTGGATTTTGGGTACCATTGTTAGAAAGTTAGTTCAACCCAACCAGCAGTAGGCATCTCCTCAGTTCCAGAATACGGTGGATTTCAATGTCTGAAATGTAACACCAAAAAAAATAGGGCTGAATACTACCCTCATCTCTTCAACATAGCTTTTTTTCAGTCTTCATTCACTGTCATTTTGCTACTGCTCTTTCCATTATAGCAAGATTTCAGTCTTTGCTGGGCAGTATAGCTTATTCTGTTCCTTTTTCTCTGTTTATATATGCAGAGTAGACAAGAGGACAGCACTCAGTTTTCTCGTGTGCTTCTTTAGTGTGCTAGTCTCACTTGAATTGCCGGACAAAATTTTTACTAAGAGAAATTAATTAATTAATCAGCTTTGAGTAGTATATACTGTTCAAGTAAATACAGCGGTATTTCAGAGCCATAGTGGTTATATCAGTATGAAATTAGTAGTAAAAAGGTTGCCAGACAAGTCATGATAAGCCAAATAAAAGTATTTATTATGGGTATAGTTTGTGCAGGAGATAGATTTAACCTGTCTGATTCTCAGCTTTCATTAATTGTTGTTATGCAGCATTTCCTGTAATGCTAAAAAGCAGGCTTTTCAGCTTTAATTATAAGGGTTGTTAAGTATGGGGTTAAGTAAGGGGATATTGTAGTCACATTATTTCATAATATACTGTTTTTGTTTTTATGATTGTAGATTCTTGAAGCACTGGCAAAAAGCGATGAACATTTTATGCAGAATTGCAACAGCCTCAATTCCTTAAATGAAGTTATCCCCACTGAGCTTCAAAGTAAATTCAGTCTCATTTGCAGTGAGAAGATTGAACATATCAACCGAAGAATCTCTAGTTATAAAAAGGTATGACTGGCATGTCCTCAGCTTGGTAATATTTATCTTTTAAGGGAAGAAACAGGGGAATGTGGTTCAGTTTGAATATCTTTTCAAAATATCTATTGCAATGACAAAAGTATGGCTGAAAGTTTGGCTATTTTGAGGCGTGAATGCCTGAACTGAGTAATGACATAAATTGTTTTCAAATCATACTCCTTACTATCCCTTTTTTAGAGACTGGATAGATAATATGCTTGTTTGTTTCCATGTTCATTTGTAGATACAATCAACTGCATATTTCCAACAAGGGACCCAGCATTCTTTTTAATGCCTCAAACCAATACTCTAGTGAATTTGCAGATGTTAACCAAAAATGAAGCAATAACAACAGACTCGTGTTTTTACTTCTAATGCATTTTCATTTTGAATACTAAATTGTTGTCCTGTTATTCATCTTTTATGCCCTTCAAGTTGGTAGGACTTTCTAACATGACAATTAATGCTAATAGCTCTGAAAATTGTTAGATTAACTTGGGTCAATAAAATGTTACAGCATGGGGAAAAAGGAGAAGATGCTGATTTTCATACACTTGAGATCTAAATTAATGAGAATGAATACATAACCTGGAGTACAACCTCTAGTTGTTGTGACTGTATTACTCTGTAGTTGTTTAGCCATGAAATGCAAAAATGAATTAACCATTTGACCATTTGTTAATGCAAATTTATTTTTGATCCTGGCTTCTAGTTCCTCTTGCGTACAGCTTAATTCCTGGGAGTGTGGAACTAGTTTGAAGCAGGCCCCAAATTGCTGCATGGAACTGGCTCTGCCCTGTCTTATCTTAGCTGGGGATCTGAGTTGTGACATTTACTAACTGGTTTGCTCTCAGAGTTGATGTGAAAGAAATTGAAAAGGAAGAAAAAAAAAGGAGAGAAGAAAAGAGGTTCGATGGAGAAGCTTGACACAGTTCTAAAAGTTGTGTGGAAAAGAACAGATAATATTTTCTTATTTTTCAAAGAAAATGGATGGAAAATATTAAGGAAAACTGTAGCTTCAATAGGATGAAGGCCAGAAAGCAGCTTTCCAAGGACTTTTCAGGGTGGTCTCTAATAAGAAGTAGAATAAACAGAGGAATTGAGTCACAGAAGGAAACATCAAAAAGATTCTGATACTGCATTACCAAATATCCAGTCTCTCAGTTGTTTGCCTGAATTATAAACCTCAGTGGTTTTGAATTAAATTGTATTTGAAATTTTTATTAAAAATCAATATATCTTTTTTTAAAAAACAAAGTCATTTGGTCTAACATTAGTAATAGTACATTTTGAGTAACATGGAGGTGGTTTATAAGTTTCCTGTAGGCAAAAAAATATGAACGTGACGTACAGTCCCTTTACAGGAGGCAAAGACAATACATGAAATTTTATTGTGTTATGCTTGAAATGAAACAAACAGCCTTAGGGAAGTTTTCATAGTGCTTATATTGTCCAGAAGCAGATATTGCTGATACAAACTGTGTTTTCAAGCTTATCTGCTAAAAAATCAGTAGTTTTACAGTTACAGCTATTAATGACAATTAGTAATGCCATGAATTTCAGGAATAGATACATAATTTTCTTGGCAAGGTAAAGGTAACCATAGTTACAGGCGTCTTTTGGAGCGCTTGAGACCAGCTTCACTCCTGGTTTCACTGTGAAAGTTCAATTTCTATAAACAGAAACCCTGTAGATTTCTGCAGTTCCTACTATTATTATTATCAGAACTCTTTGCTCATAATAGACCTCGAGTATGGTGCCATGAGTCCCAGATGTTTCTCAACACATATACGAAAAGAATTTTGGGCCTGACTTCTGACCTGATTAAGTTGTAGCCAGGCATTTGGTCTCTCTGGGGCAGGATGTGTGGGAGATTGAGATGTGAAATATGTACTGCTTGCAGGAACATTTTCATCATTGAATGTCCTTAGTGCCCTTCTTAACTATTTGCACATTCTTCAGCCTTCAAACAATTCCATAATTGGATTTCTTGTAATCTTCCAGATCTTGTTCTGATATAAAGATTTAAATGTAATTATCAGTCAAATGTTCATCAGGCTGAAGTAATCTGACACCAAAATAATCAACAACCTGAATCCCTGCACAAAACCCTGTTATTACTCAGAAAGGACATACCTTTTTTCAACTGAAGTTTAGTCAAAACATGACTGAATTTGTACTGATATTTATTAGGGAAGGAACTTTGCAAATTAACTTTGAAAATAAACATGATCTATGCTTCATAGCTGATGTAGGTCTGTGCAATATTTTGACTGGAGAGATACTGTGATTAAAATACCAGGGACTTGGAACAGATAACGTCTTTTCCAGAAAAAAAATCCCTAACAACAAACTGTACTGGAAATGACATATTTTGACAAAAATCCTACTTGTGACTGACAATTCCCCTCTCCAATGGTAGAGCTTGATCTCATGACTTTCATGATTCTGAAGTGCATGTATTTTTTAAGTGTCCAAATTTAGTATAGTTCAGTCTTAGCCATTTTAGGTTGACATCATCTCATCTTAAAGGGAAAATAACTGTAAGCCTGTTCAAGAGTAGGCACGAGATATCACATATTAGTGAAGGAGATGTGGCAAAGCACTAATTTTAAGTATTAGAATTAGACCATAAAAGCAGAAGGGTTCATCATTGCTGAGGTGATCTATGGGGGTGATGAAACATGGTGATTGCAATTTTTATATTCTAATGTTTATCAGCTTCACAGAAAAAACACAGGGTGATTGAGGCTGGAAGGGACCTCTGGAGGTCACCTGGTCCAGTACCCTTGCTAAAGCAGGGCCACCTAGTGATAGCTGCCCAGGACTGTGCCCAGATGTCTTTTGATTGTCTCCAAGAAGGGAGAATTGACAGCCTCTCTCTCTCACAGTGAAAAAACTGTCTCCCGATGTTTACAGTGAACATCCCTGTTGTTTTGGTTTGTGCCCTTTGCCTCTTGTTCTGTCACTTGGCACTACTGAGAAGAACCTGGCTCTGTCCTCTTTGCACCCTCCCTTCAGATATTTGAATACATTGATGAGATCCTTCTAAGCCTTCTCTTCTCCAGACTGAACAGTCTGAGCTCTCTCTCAGCCTTTTATTATAGACAAGATGCTCCAGCCCTGTAACCATCATTTTGGCCTTTTGCTGGAGTGTCTCCAGTATGCCTCTGTCTCTTTTATACTGGGGAGCCCAGTAGTACTCCAGGTGTGGCCTCACCAGTGCAGAGCAGAGAGATAGGGTCGCCTTCCTCCATCTGCTGGCAATACCTCTCCTAATCTAGCCAATAAAACCATTTGGGGAGACTTCATCCTTCCTGAATATGAAATTTGTAATTCATAGCTTCCAATTATGTCTTTGTTATACCTTCAGGAAAAAAAAATCAGAAATTTTTGCAAGACATTGAGTTGAAAACATCTATGTCAGGAGGTGTTTATAAATGTCATGTGCAGTACAGCACTGGATCATAGAGTATTTCCAGACTTTCTCCCTGGGAAGAAAATACTTTGTTATGTTACAAGGAAAGTAAATTCTATCTTGTAGTTACAAGGCTACTTACTTTTGTAAATGCTATTTATTTCAAAATCCAACCCCTCAACAAAATAAAACAAAAAATGTTTTTCTTTCCCTTGTAGAGAAAGATGAAAATTATGAAGTCAAGGCATCTGAAGTCAAGGATGCCTGAAATATTCTAAACTTCTGTTTTCTAGTCAGATACACAAGTTTTGTCAGGCAAGTGCTGAGACATCAAAAGCTGTTAATCAAAATTTTGTTTTCTTTCTCACTTTAGTTTTCAAGGGTATTAAAAAACAGAGCTTGGCCTACTTTCAAGCAAGCTAAGTCAAAGATTTCACCACTTCACAGCAGTGATTTCTGTCCAACCAACTGCCATATCAATGTGATGGAAGTGTCTTACCCTAAAACGTCAACTTCCCTTGGTAGTGCTTTTGGTGTACAGTTAGACAGCAGGAAACATTCTTCCCATGAAAAGGAAAATAAAAACAGTGATCAAGGTAAGTCAGTTGAGCTTGAGAGAACTACTTCAATTTTTCTGTTGTAGAGTTTTAAAAGGTAACTGGTTTAGGTATATGTCCCAAGTACTAAAATTAAGGACAAGCCTTTACAAAATCCATACTTAGGCTTACTCTTTCACATACTTAGGCTTATATTAAAGCATAGTAAAGGCTAGTTGTAATTTCACAATAACTTTTTCTTTAAACAGCGAAGTATTTTTGCTGATATGCAAAACTAAATCATTACATGAAGTTTTCAGCAGGAGGATATTTCAGTGTCTGTTAGGCATTTTGTTTTTACTAACTTCAATTAGTATGTTGAAAAAAGATAACAATATAACTTCTTTGGATTATTCCCAGGTAAACTGAATCCCATGATTTATGTCCAACATACCATTACTACTATGGCTGCCCCTTCAGGGCAGTCTCTTGGTCAGCAAGAGGGCCATGGTTTGAGGTACCTCTTAAAAGAGGAAGATTTAGAAACGCAAGATGTCTACCAAAAATTGCTCTTCAAATTACAGGCTGCACTGAAAGAGGTGGAGACATGTGTCTGTCAAATAGATGAGTAAGTACTTGCATTTAATTTCTCCATTCAAGATACTGATAAATCTGCGTGTCATTTCTGGGGAGCATAGCATCATTGTTAACTTCATACAAATTCTTTGCCTTAATTCAATTCTAAGTGTACATATTAAAGTTTCTTATTTTTCTGATTTTTTTTCAGAAAAAGTCCTGATTTTTTTTCCAACTTCAGTCTGTAGCTTTTCTCTAGAATGTGGAAATGCTAATTGTTTTGAGGTGAGAGAAGTGAGGCCCATGTGTCATCTAAAACTTCACGAGGAATGGGAACAGAGGGTAGAGATATAACAATAACTTTTATTGAACTTTTTTGGTATTGTCGAATAGTGCCAAAGATGAATTTGTAGGTTAAACTTTTTTGCCCTGTAGGAAGATTATTAATTTATTAGGCATTTTCCAAAAACAAATTGCCCTTAATGAAGAACTGTGGAACTAGGAGAAGCACTCTGTAGTGATTAGAGTACTGGACTTGAATGTGGGGGACTGGATGAGGATTTAAAACTTGCTTTTACATTTGTGGGATAAGTGAGTTGACTTCTAGGCTAATAGCCATCTTCAGATAAGAATTAAGAAGAACGATAGGTCCTTTGGTTTTGAAAAATCCCATATGAAATGCAAATGTCAGAAATTATTCATTTTGAAAATATAAATCACATAACGCAATGTAATAGTTACACACTATTAAGTAATTATAATCTAGTACTGCAATAGGAATGAAAGTAAGTGTGGCCTCAATTTTTTTAAAGAAAATGTTGTTTTCTGTGCCTTTATGTAGGTCTGCTAATTATCATGCTGAAGATGAAGTCAATTAAATTCAAGCTAATTTCAGTGCTTGGGTGCACTTACAAATGACTCTCTGTAAAGCCTGTGTGGTCACTATTCCTCAAGGAAGTCAGAAAATTATATATGGAAGTTCCAGCTATCAGATGGCCACACCTTTCCTTTCCATTCCCTTGAGCCCATGATGCAAAAGCACAGGAACTTCTGAGCGTTTCTTTCATAGTCATGTGTATATAAATATACACACACATATATATGTTGTGTGTACAAATATATACACATATATACACACACGTGCATTCATTTTGTGTCACATAGTTTTGACAGTGAACACAAAAGTTCACTTTTTTACTTTCATAAAGTCCCTGTACACTGATTAGCAGATGTTGTATGAGATGCACAGATATATTTAATGATTTTTACTTTTCACTATTTGTAAGACTGAGACCTTTTATGCTTTATTAATTGTGGACTTGAAGGGACCTGCCAGTGTGTAATTATTTTAGAGGAAAGAGGTTCTATACAGGAATCAGGATAACCAGAGATCCTACTGAAAAGTGCTGAACAGGGAAGAGGGAAGCTGAAACTAACTGGGTGTGAGCAGTTCAGTGGTACATAGTGTATTATATTAGAATAGTTACAGCTACTAATTAACTCTTCAGAGAAAGGTTGGAACTACTGAAAAACAAAATATAGAGTAATAAGAGAGGATAATCATACAGTTGTGCTTTAATTAGGAATATTCATACTTCATCAGCTAGGAGGACTTGCTTGAACAGAATGATCCTTAAACCTTTTTTTATGAACTTCTGTCTTCTGTTGCGACAGCAACAATAAAATGGATGTCTCTATTTACTGAATTGCTTATTATTATAAGCTATCTTCATTATTATAATGGCCTCAGGACATAAAATAAGAACATGGTATTGCAATTCTAAATTTATAATATATTGAATGATAGAGAAATGACTCTTTTTAAGTCATTTTTTAAGTGCACTTTATAACAATAATGTTGCAAAAATGCTGCTCTTTCATGCTACTAGATGTCTCTGCTCTTTGTTGAGGTCAGTAATGGCCTTTCGTTATCTGCCCAGCCTCTCCTATCTGTTAGTGAATGAAAGTGACTTGAAAAACAAAAGGTTCACCTGAAGAGCAGGTGAGCTTGTGGATTATGGCAAGGGAATGTCTAAGAGAAGATTCTGTACTCCTAGCATGATCTTTATAATGACTTTTGTTATGGTTCATTGAGGAGATTGGGTTGCTTAAGAAATACTGTACTTATGGGGAGAGAGAGAGATACACACAAAAAAGACACATAACCCCGTTCCACTGACTCCTTGTTCATACCCAGTTAATAGTATCCCAGCACTCCTTTAGAACCATTGCTAGATACCCACCAGTGATACTAGATGTTCTAAAGAAATAAGTCCTTCCCCAAGTTGGTTTCTATAAATGTTGACTCTGTTGTGTTCTTGGTTCACGTGCATTCAGTGTACTTCCATGAACCCAGCTATTTTTTGGAAAAATGTCTGTTGGGAGTATACAAAAGGCATGAACATTTTCCAAGCCTTCGTGGAGTGAGGAAAAGGCAAAGTAGCTCACAGGTTGCAGACTTTTTTCCTACTGCCCGTGGCTATCCTTTTTTTGATGCTTTGACCATAGCAGGTTTTGCTACTGTCATGCTTTTAGGATTGTGTTGATTTGTGTTGCATTTAGGATTGATTCCACATGTGACATTTTTGCTTGAGATATAAATTTCTCTGTTTCATGGAAATGTTATTCATAGTTACAGAGGCTTTCTAGCTTTTAGTTACTACTCATTTGCCCATTTCTCTGAAGAGAGATAGACATCTAAGATAATTATGTTTGAGATAGCCCCATCTTCAAAGAAAATATGATGTTTATGTGTTATGTTTAAGAAGAAAAACCCCACACTTTTATTTTAAGGGTCTATATAAGAACTATTATTGGGGTTTTCTTTTGTGCAGGTTTGGATTTGTGTATTTTAGATTCCCTTTATGGGGTTTCTAAGAGCACTTCTATGACCTCTGGATAGCAGCGTTCTGGATCGGGTTATTCCTAAGTTGTGGCTTTCGTTCATGGTAGTTCAGCAAAAAAATTTTCCTTAGAGAAAGAGCCTGCCTGCTGAGAGAAAGTGAAAAGCTCCCTTAGGAAAAGCTCCAGCTACCTTCATCAGTCTTTTATGGAGATCTTGGCAGCCCTGACTAAGCACTCACATAAGAGGAGGATAGAATAGTCTGTATGTGTCCTGCCAAATAATTACTTGGGGGGGGAGGATAATTTTAGGAGCTGAAATTGCAGTTCATTATGCTTGTTTCTCACCCTTGATTATTTTCTTAGACCAACAAAATCTACACAAAGTTACTAGAATGGATTTGCCCAACCCCCTTTTTTTTCACCCAGAAGTGAATAATAATGGGAACACAAGAAAAAGTAAAATACATGTTAATCTTTGTCCTTATCTCATCTCATCTTCTAGCAGGCACTGCTACATGGTCTTTTTGGAATGGACCTTTTGTTTTAATAGCACTACTAGAATGATTTGCTACAAAGTTGTCCAGTGCCTTTTTGAACCCTTTTGTATTTTCATGTTAAGAAAATAAGTTTTACAAGTGTGAAGAACTGATTTTCCAAGGTCTACAATTTTGTAACTTTTATTTTAGGACATGTTCGAGAAAAATGTATGCTCTAGTAGGTAGATCAAAACTGAACACTGCCCCATCTTTCTTCCCATCCTCAAGGGATCCTGCTAATCAGTGACTTAAGTTATAAGGGAGAAGTGAGTTGTGATTTCATGGAATCATAGAATAACTAGATTGGAAGACACTCACCGGATCATTGAGTCCAACCATTCCTATCGAACACTAAACCATACCACTCAGCACCTTGTCCACCCGTGCCTTAAACAAATCCAGGGAAGGTGAATCAACCACCTCCCTGGGCAGACCATTCCAGTGCCTAATGATGCTTTCTGTGAAAATTTTTTTCGTAATGTCCAGCCTAAACCTCCCCTGGTGGAGCTTGAACATTCCCTCTTGTCCTGTCCCCTTGCCGAGTTTGGCAAGACCTGCCTTTTGTGAACCTGTGTTGACTGGGCCTGATCACCCGGTTCTCTTACATGTGCTTCATGATAGCACTCAAGATCACCTGTTCCACGACTTTCCCTGGCACTGAGGTCAGACTGACTGACCTGTAGTTCCCTGGATCCTCCCTGTGACCCTTCTTGTAGATGGGCACAACATCAGCCAGCCTCCAGTCCAGTGGAACTTCCCCAATCTTCCAGGACTGTTCGAAGATGGTGGAAAGGGGTTTGGCCAGCACATACACCAGCTCCTTCAATACCCTTGGCTGATTTCACAGTAATATGAAGTGTTAAGGCATCAGGTAGCCCCTGTCTGTCTATTGGACAGGTGGGTTTAAAGTCCAGTAAAAGTATCTCTTGTATAGTTTTTCTGTATTTCAGTTACAGTTCAGATCAGCACCTTTTACTATATGTAGGGTAATTATCTGTCTGTCTCTTGTTAACTCCTAGCCAGAGAAAGTTACATAGAAGTAAGAATTATGTTTAACAAGAAGATCTAATGTTTGAATCCAGCTATGCAGAAAGTTTGTGAATTTGCCATTCTTAGAGCTCCTACAGTAAAACCTTGCTACTATGTCCATATACTTTGCAGGAAGAAAAGCTTAATTCAATGTCCTTTGATTTCAGGTAGTTAGAAGGTAGGTTTTGCAAGGGAAACACTGCCTTTCAAATCCAAATATTAGTCTAAAAATGTCATTCTAATGGCGTGTTGGTGTAATAGGAATTAAAGGGCATTTGCACTTTATAGCTGTTCTGATCTTGAAAGTAAATTAGAACATCTCAGTATGGGTTAATCACCCAAGAGGAGGAATATCTTGCTTCCAGTATTCGTTTATGTCCTAAATGTAGCAGTCTGCACTGTTCTCTTGACTGGATGTGACTTTTGTGCTTCTCGCAAAAGCTTGTAGATTAATGATCAGTTTTACCAGTGATAGGGGCTTAGGCACTTTGAACATGGGAAAATACACAGGTAAGTTAATACAGATTCTTAAAATACCTTAGTAAAGTATCTTATGGTGCAGGCTGGCGTGTCTGGTACAGTAGCAATTGAGGAAATATATGCTTTTCACAGGAATATAGTTCCTTTGGTTTGTTTTCTTGATTTTTGCTCAGAAGTACACGGTTCCTGTTTAAAAATAGAACAGTTATGTTGATATAAAACTTGACCCCAAGTGTTAAAGAATGTGCTGTATTTCTTCCCCAGCTGGAATTGTTGCCTTCATACAAGACTGATTATTGAGTAATGCTAGTGGGCTGCACTGTTACGCTTTTCAACAACAGAATGTGTTAGTTTCTTCCCTTGTTTCAAATAGATATGGACTGAATTAAAACATTCCCTTTCACGTATTATAGAAAATAATAATTGGAGGATGTTGACAAGACATGTTATTCTATTGTTACCTTGCTTTTGAAAAACATGATTTTATCTTTTTTTTCCACCCCTGTCTTACAGCCTTCTTTCTTCAATAACTTATTCTCCCAAATCTGAACGTAAAACACCTGAGCCTTTAATACCAGCAGACAGTGATAATGAAAAGGGGGAAAAGAATGGGAAGAAAGTCTGTTTCAGCATGACAGGTGATGAACAAGAAGATTCTGGTCACGATACCATCAGCAACAGGGATTCTTACAGGTACATCTACTAATAATATTTTTATTTGTCAGCTTCATCAAACCTGTGATTTTGTAGACTGTCAAGTGCCTTTGAAGACTACCGGAATATAATGACTCTGACATTTCTAGCAAATGGATAGCTATCGTTAAGTCATGTTACAAGGTGTGTAAAATAAATTCGTTTGAGTGCAAGTTAGTTCTCAGATCTTAATATGCCTAACCTTTATAGGATATCACAGCCAGACCTGTACAGCTTTACTTTAGATTACCTGTCTTATTAAAACCAGAAATAATTTCTGTTAATATGTTCCCCAACAACAAATGAGCAGTGGAATTTCCATCTTGCCATGGTAAGGAAGATGCTAGAGCCACCTGATCTAAAGAAAGAAATGCCTGTTTGTCAACATACATTCCCCACCTTCTTCCACTTTAAGTACTGTAGCATCAGCTCATCTCTAGAATTCATAATGCATCACTTTTACTGTGAGTGAAAGCACAAAAAATTGTGAAAAGGAAGGAGTAATTATAGCAAACATAGATAATACAAAGATTGTCTTCTGCTGCCTAGAGAGAATTGGTTAGCTAGATGATATAAAATCTAAATTAAAATTTTAACTGCACATAAAATAAGACTTCATTATTTGTTCATTATCAGCTCATTATTATGCTCAGAAAGCAGGATCTCAGTAGGGTCATCATATTTCTGCAGAACCCTGTGTTGCTGAGATCTCTTTCATAAACTAATATTTGATTACTGCAATGTGGTAGATAAGAACTCTGTCAGAGTAGAAACAGAAATACGTGTATAAGTTTGAACAGAAATAAACGTAGAGATCATTTGCACAGATCAAGTCCATCTTGTTGTAGCCATGGAGAAAAACATAAGCAAAGTGCTGTTTCAGCTGAGGTGTGCTTAGGGGTTTCTGCATCTCCATGATGTGTAATACTGACCGTGATGGAGCGGCTCCAGTGGCCTGTGCTTGCTCTAGTTGGGAAATTCTGCAGTTGGCACAAGATTTGTATGTGGAGAGAGGGAGGTGTGTGACTTATGTCATGAGTGTCTCTTAGTTTAAAATATTTTTTTCATTCTGATTCCAGTCCATTGTGGCTGTTTAGGAATTATAAAATCTATGGTTCCATATGCAGAGTAATCATAATTTTTTTTTAATTCAGAACAAGTGTTAGAATGAGATTTGAAATTTTTGTTTCTTTGCTTAAATAATTCCCCTAAGCAATGCTTTAAATCTCCAGATCCCAGAAGCCACTGTGGTTATTGTTAGAACTAGTATGTGAATTTCAGCTGTTAGAATGCTCTTGATCTGTGTTATAGAGTCTTATTTTAAACTTTACAGTGCAATGCAATAAAAATGCAAAATGATATAGCTAATACATCTTAGCTATTTCTCATTTTCCTTTGTTTTATATTCTTGTGCTTTGCAAAATCCAGTTTTAAATAACCTTCATCTTCCCTTTGGAGACTTTAATGAGTGAATAGAGTTGGTTAGAAAACATTTCTTAATATTCAGCCAGAAATCCTTAATGCTCTTTGGGACTGTTCACCCTCTGTAAGGAACATGTTGTTATTGATGTCTTTTCATCTACTTAATAGATATGATGGTAATTATATCATATTGCTTCATTTAAATTTTTCCCCATTCACTTATCTGGTTGTCTACTTGTCCAAAACATACACATTAGTTAAAAAATGTAAGTCACTATACCAAAACTAGTAAAAGATCACGTCTGTGTTTACGAAAATAAGGAAAACAGGTAGGGAGCAGATGAGTACATTTATAACTGCATCATTATGTAAACACGGGTATGTATGTCTTGGGGAATTGGTACACCCAATTCATAAAAACAGAACCAGATCATTATAAATAAATATCCTCTCGGTAGACCCTGACGTTCTGTTATATTCAGTTGGACTTTTAAGACTCCCTCTGCTGGATAATTACTTAAGCATTTCCTGCAGTGACATGTAGTGAGCTTCATGTGCCCAGGTAACTCTGAAGTCTTTAAATTAAAATTTATCTTCATAGGATTTTACTGCAAAAGCCTATGTTTTACTTTGTTTAAGCTGCTGAAGTAGGTATGCACTCCATCTGTTTTTGTACAGAGCAGTTTAATTTTGAGAGAAAAGAGCAAATCTTATTATTAGACAAATGCAGGTGATGTTTTGTATGCACAGAAGCTTTCTCTGAAGTCACAGATGTAAATGTCTGTACATCTCTAACAAAAAGAACAGACAGAAGAGATGGGATCATAAACTGTATTTTGGCTGGCAGGGAAAAAGTTTTGTAACTTGAGTTTTGGTGCTACTTGAATTGATCAATTCCCTTCTAAACCCATTAGGGACTCTACTTAGCAAGTCATAAATGAAAGTATTTCTTCATTTGTATTACCTGTGGACTAGGAGTACTGAGTTTAAGTGTGGAGTTACTAAAACATTTGAGGCTGCAGTTTCAAAAGCTGTCACTCATACAAGAGAAGTTGGTTGTTTTGCACTGAAAGTTTTTATTATCGTTCTGCAAGTATTTGCTTACATGCAAGGTGAAGGGGGACAATTGAATCATCTATTTTGGGAATCTGGTCCTCTGAGTCCTACCAGGATTGCAAATCAAATGATAGCATAAGGGTCTTTGTTGTTGAAAAATAATTGTACAGACTATCTCATCATTAATTTAAAAGAGGAAAAGGAAAAGAATTTCCCTAACTAATACAGAACCTGTGTTGAAGATCATGACTTTATTTCTTTTTTTGTTTTGTGGTTTGTTATTTTTTCAAGTGATTGCAACAGCAATAGGAACTCCATTGCCTCGTTCACCAGCATTTGTAGCAGTCAGTGCAGTTCTTATTTTCACAGTGATGAAATGGATTCAGGTATGTTTAGAAAAATCAGTTATGAAACCTTTCATTTTTCCTTTTATTCTATTTTATGATTTTTGTTTGCCTGGCAGTTTTGTTGTCTCCATTTTAAAAACTGCAACCTCCTTGGTAATGGAAGTATATCCTTTTGCTTCTGCGTAACTAGTGCTGCATTAAAGAATCCTTCCATGAAAGACAGCCAGCATTCCAGCGTGTCTGTGAATAGACAGAATTAGTTAATGCTCTTAGAGTTGCTGCTTTTTGCTGATTTCATGCCTTGACCATGACCATTTATGTTGCAGAGAGTAAGGAGCATTTCAGGTGAGTGTAAAATTCCGTTCCAGCCTATCTCAGCACCCAGATGTCAGGATATGGTTGTGTGTGTTTGTAGGAAGGAATGTGAGACCACATAGAAGCACATTCTTGTTTATGCCATGACAAATTGAATTTAAATAAGTGCAGCTGCTAATAGGAATGAGATGATGGGATTTAACTGCATGGAGTACAAGGTCATATACTAAGGGACTAATAACTAAAAATATTTGGTCTAGGTTGAGAATTAATCACTTGGGAATGATTTAGGAGAAGAAGGAACTGGGCATGTTAATTGAATGCAAGCCACCAGTGAGACTTGACCATAAAGAAGGCAAATTTCATTGCTGGTTGTATCAGGAGAGGTATTTTCATTGGGGTCAGGAAAGTACTAGTGACATTGTACAAAGTATCAGAGATACCTTGTGAATGATGCAGTTCTAGGCAGCTACTTTCCAAAAACTATATATACTTATAGAACTGAGCAGATACAGAGGAAAGGTTGAAGGACATAAAAAAGTGTTAATAAAAGAGGAGACCTGGATTGTGTTTCTTCAGCTTCACTTGTAACTGAACTGATATGCACTTTTGCGGCATCAAGCTGAAGTACCAACTGAGGTGCCTTAAAAGAATATGTCTGTGTTAGCTAAGCACGGATACAGCATTCAAGTTGATAAATACTGATGCTCAGTGAAACTCCTGCTCTCCTGATGACTTAATTTTCTCCTAGTTCCAAAGCTAACCTGGTTAACTCCAGATCAGAGCTCTTTGGCACTGTGCTCCATCTATTGCAATTAAAATCCTGTGAAGGGTTATAACTACTGGCTGTAAGGACATCTAAAGGAGGTGGAAAAAAAATCAAGGAGAGAAAAGTGTTATTTAAGTGTTTAACTGACATGAGAAAAATGAGTCTAGATTGACCATGAATAAATTTGGATTATAAATTAACAAGTGGCTGCTTCTTATCTGTCATTGCAACAGCAAGGAGGAAAGGCAGTTTTAAGCTCAATTTTTCACAGCTTTTAAGAGTCCAGGTTACATCACCCATTGTCTGAGAGAGTGAATAACTGAGGGCAGTGACCTAGGAGAGTCCTTCTCCTTTGTGCTCTCTTAGGAAATGATGTGGTATGTCCTACTAAAAGCTCCACATCAAATAAAAGACTTGGATGCTGTATTTTTGTTGTATTACTAAAATCTTGGAACCATTTAATTTGTAAGATCATTAAAATGGGGAATTGTCAGTAGAGTCCTTATAAAAAGTTTATGGTGAATGCATTTCAGTGACTTTATGGTCTGCTATATTAGGTTCACACTACTTAGCCATTTAATCTGGTGTTTAGGAAGTTCTCCACCATAGAGGAATCATTTGTTTAGTCACAGAGTGGTTGAGGCTTGAAGGGACCTCTTGAGATCATCCAGTCTAATCCCCTGCTTGAGCCAGGTTCATCTAAAGCAAATTGTCCAGGACCATGTTTTTGAACCATGATTGGTTTGGGGACCATGGGTTTTGAATATGGTTCTTTCTCTAAGAGATATTTCTATATTATTGAGTGACCATTAAATGTGAAATATATAGGGACAACTATTGCCATAACCCTGAAAGCCCAAGCATTAATCTGTATGCCAAGCATATTATCTAAGCTACAAAGATTTTGGAAAATATGCTGAGATTTCTAAACAATTCTTCATTTAAAAATATTTTTCAGGTGATGAGCTTCCCATAAGTGTTCGAATCTCCCATGATAAACAGGACAAGCTCCATAGCTTTTTGGAGCATCTTTTTGGTCAAGTATGACATTATTTTTCTTGGTTTTGACACTGATGTCCATGTTTGAGCTATGATGTCTTTAGCAAATACTTTTTTTTTTCTTTTTACTTTTGCTTTCCACTGTTTACTGGGATGGTATGTATTTACTCATTCTCCTTCAGTTTTCTGTAAATAATTCAGAACTGTGAACTAAACAGGTCCTTAGATTTAGTCTAGTATTCCCTAGCTTGTTACTTTAACTAGAGCCATTAGATAAAGAATCCAAATCTGCTCTTCTGTAGTCTGTATTTCTTAAAGAAAGAATTTCTAATTGTTGCTATAAAAACCATCTTTCTCACAGAACCTTGATCCCAACAGGTTGATTCAATTGTCAGTCTCCTGAAAGGACCAGCTGTGATGAGAGCCTTTGAGCAGACAAAATACTTTACACCAGGTCGAGGCCTCCAAGGTAACATTTAATTCTATGACAATCAAAAGAGCTTGAAGAGTAAGTACATATGGCTGCTTACTCCTTGAGCTGGTTGTTAAAGAACTGACTTTGGTTAATCGTGGTGTATTTAGCAGTAGCTGATAGTTTAAATTCTTGTTAGATGTTATTTTTAGTTGAAAACTGTCTCTTTACACATATTGAACAATGTAGGAAAGCATTTCAGGTTTGTTATATAATCAACTTTAAATTCTAGACTTAGAAAAGACTAAAATTTCTGAGGTGTTTGAAGCAAGAAAGAGATTTTGTATATTGCGGGTATGTTTTATTACATTTTTGTCTGTACTACGGAAGCCTTTTCTGATCTGTTTTATTACTATATGCCTTTTTTATTTTTGTAGATATATTATTTGTGAAGTTGATTTATAAATAATAAACAAATGTAAGTTTAGAGTCACAGTAGTATTTATGCCAAATACGTACATATATAATAAGTATTATTGAAGGTTTAAGAAAAAAATAACCCTGTATGTAATTTCAGTTACTCTGCTAATATTCCTGTAGTTGCTCAAGTCTAAATGTATAAATTGGTATCTGGTGGTAGCCACAATATTGTGATGGAAAATATAAAGAACATCTTTCGGTGAACCAACTTCAAAAAAAAAAAAGATTGATTGGAGGCTGAATGTTGTATTGATATGTTCAATAGGGTAGTGTGGGATTATGATTATATTGATCCTCCATCCATCTTTTGGTAAAGAAAACTAATTTTAGATGGCCAGAAGATGGTTCTTTGGCTTTTATCAATCACCAAATTCCCACTAAATTCAATAGGGCAATAACTATCATACTCCAATTAACTGATTTTACAAAGTCTGGGAAGACTGCATAGCCACCTCTTTTTCTTTTCTTTATTTCTTTTTTCTTTTCTTTTTTTTAAGATTTCATGTTTCAAGACTCAGGTAATGGGGATAAACCTAGAGCATTTCTGCTCTGTTTCTCATTATTTCAGATTGAGTACCTGGTAGGCTCACACAACAAAATGTTATCCTTCCAGTGATATAATAAATGTTCAGTTAGACAGAAAATATGGACACATCAGATAGTTTATGAATCATCTGCACAGTTTTCATCAGCCATACAAGGAGCACTGCAGTGATTTGTAAGATAGACTACATTAAGCAATAAGAAATTTTGTTTGAAGTTTAATCTTCTGATTGAATTTAATTTTCCTTCAGAAGTTCCATGGTCCTGCCTACTTCATGGAGACAGGCACATTCTATCTTATATACCTGGTTCAGAAAGAATAATGTTTGGGAATGCTGCTCTCTTTCTCTTTTGACTAAGCAGGGAGCTTAGATAATCTTTAGATCTGCCACTCTAGCTTTAGCTACAGTTCAATAAGTGGACAGCTTCTTGAGCTATGAAAACATTTAGGAAGAAATAATGTCTTATTGTGGCTTTCTTGGGAGGTTTAAGCAGAAAAATATTATGTTTGTCCCTGTTTAGAGTTTCAGCAGGAGCTGGAACCAAAGCTTAACTGTCCGAAGAGGCTACGACTCCACATCAAGCAAGACCCTTGGAACCTCCCCAGCAGTGTCCGGAGCCTCGCCCAGAGTATCAGAAAATTTGTTGAAGGTTAGTAAGAGCAACGTGACCATAAATAGACACTTCATTAATTATAGAAAGACTGGGGAGGGGAAGTGGAAAGGTAGAGCTGCTTCCTGCTACTTCTAGGCAACTTTTGCTGAACAGTGTTGTCTATGGGAAATGCCTGGATTTCAGGACTTGTTTATGTTTTTAGTAACAAGGTAATCTGAGCTGTCTTGTGCTCACCCTATTTGCTTCAGATACTGAAAACTGTCTCTTCTTACGTGTGAAAACAAATGAACCATATGATGCATGTGCTATGTTATTTCAGTTGTTGCTGAAGTCCGGGGGGCTTGACTGATTTGTCACTGGACTTCATGGGACTGATGCACCAGAATTTCCTTGAAATTAAAATACCATTTTTCTCCTGTCTTAAATGGAAAGGTGAAAACTCTGCAGGACAACTTTTGTCCTTTATCTTGCTCTTGTCATTGATCATTATCCCCTCACAAAGAATGCTTCCTTTTCTGCCATGAAGCCATATCTCTTTCACTGGTTTTCATTTATTCCATCACAACCGATCTTATCACTGCTTCTCTCCACCTCCCTCCCACCATTGTCTAAAACTTACCTACTACTCTGCTTCTCTTCACCACCAAGTAGACAATATGAGCTGGGGTTTTCTGTGCTCTCCCCTAGTTTCATAAGAAAGTAACTGTGATTTCCTCTCCAGAAAATCTTGCTGGTAGCCTCTGCATTATTTCATGCACTGTTTCTTAGAGAAACAGAAATAATAAGCAAAATGACTACTTGTACTGGGAGTCTATGTGGGAACAAAAAATTGTGTCATATATAACTTCAAATAGTTTGTGTGTGTGTGCTTTAGCTTTTGTTTTGTTGGCTAATTTCCATGGTGTCCAATAAAAAAAACTGCTAAATTTCAGATCACTGGAAAAGAACTTTGTGATAAGTTTTCTTAAGATAAATCTTCAGAAGCTGACCTGCTGAACCAAACAAACTCCTCCTCTGACTTTTGGTATTTTTTGTTTCAGATACAACCATGTTTTCAGACCCTGGGTTAGAAAATTATAAAAACAACTGCAAATATATCTTCTATTTTTGTAGTCCATCACAGTGGACTATGAATACTTTTAGTTTAATGGTGGCTGTCATCAAGTGAAAAATGAATAAATATTTTTGGATCCTTTTTTTCTGTAGGACTGTCTTCAGCCTAAACCAAATGATATTCAAGTATAATCATGTTTTTTTTTCACAATTCATGAGGAATAGAAATGTGTCTTTAACAGTCCTTATTGCCCAGTTTCTGTTGCCAAGCCTAACGGACCGTTTTCGCTATCTTGTTTGCCCAAAAGTTGAATTAATAGACTAAACCCAATTCAACATTGGGACATAGACCCTCCATATTGATCTGAGGTTATTCAGAAGAATTTGACTCTTACATCTACCACAACATTTTGTGGGAGAGTTTAGTGGGGTCCAAATGACTTGCTGCCTTTCTAATACAAATCTTCTATTTTTACAATAATACTATAATGTGATGGTGACATTTATCAAGAGGAAACTTGATATTTAACTAACAATAAAACTGTTGGCGTTTTCTAGTGTTTCAGAAATTAGGGTTAGAAAAGATATTCTGTATTACTAAGTTATAGAAACTAACCTTATTGCAACTGTCATGTTTATGAATGGTGCATAGTTCAGAAAGGTAAATAGTAAAAAAAAAGTATTTTTGTGCTCTTCAAGGAGAGCACACTCTGCCTACCTTCTCTCATCACCATATCTCAGAAGCTGCCTGCCAATTTTAAATATTCTTGGCTCTCCCTTTCCATCTACAGGGTCAGAGCTTTTGTCAGAGGTTTCCAACAACTGGCTTCTGTGCTATCTTTTTAGCCAAAATTATCATCTTAGGTTGTTTATTCACCCTCATTCTTTACACCTTTCTATCCTTTATAGTTTTTTCTTTTTAATTTAATTTGATTTCTGTTCTGCAATGACCACCCCCAAACTGGTGTTACTAATACCTGTTCCTGAGAAGTACTCTGGAGAATTATGATCCACATTGTCGTAATTTTGGTTTGCCTGTGGGACCAAAGAGTTTGTGTGATGTAATGGATACCTGAAAGCCTAGGGTCTAGTGTCTTCCCTGACACAAACAGCAGGGAGGAAAAAAAAAGAGAATGGACATGAATAATTGCTTCTCAAGCCTTTAGTTTCCAAGTAATGTCTGGACAGGTATATCTAATTCAGTGCTGAAAAGATTGAGGGCAGAAGTGTGTCCCTCAGGCAGTTTTTGGAGACTGCTGTGATTTGAACAGGCTTAGGCCTGTAGAAATTAAACTTGAGAGACAACCAGCAGCTGGGTCTAACTAAAATCAGATGAGCATGAAGCAGAGTAAAAATGCTTTAGCAGCTAAATTTTCCTGTCATGTCTTCGTTACTTGTTTTCTCATTTTCAATCTTGGCTTTATTCGTTGTATTCATGAATTGTGAGGATACCTAGATGAACCACTAGTACTGCCCTGAGCTATTTCTTACTGAAAACAACACATGGTGCCGAGATTTACCTCCCCATTTTCCCTCTTACTCCCCCAATTCAGAAAAAAACCCAAAAGATATACTGTAATTTGATTGCTTAGTTGGGCTATGAGAAAAAGTTGAACAGAGTCTTGGGATTTTGGAATAATCTTCATATTTGTTGATAAGGAAAAGGCAGTGTTTGAATAGTTGAGGAAATGAGATATATTTGTCTCTTCTAGCAGGTTCTAGAGGAAGTGGTAAAAGGAGACCACAGATAAAACTTTGTTCACCCTGGGGAAAAAAATGTTGTAATTAAAGCCTCCAAATAAAATGAATGCTAAAGAAATATGAATGCTTTCAGTAAACACATCTCCTTATCAAAAAATTACTCATTTTTATTTTCATAAAAACATCACAGGCTATTGTAAATTTTTACTCATTGTTCTGTTGCATTGTAGAATGTGTTGTATTAGATCAGACTGATTAATGCTTTAAAGAAGAAGGAAACATGGGAGCACCACAAACATGAGGAGCTTTAAGTCCTAGGTATTAGGATTACTTTTATTTACTTTGTTTAGTAAATATGAAGAAATGTGAAAACTCAGAATGCTTTGACACAGATTGTTTTGGTCCGTCAGTTTTCTTTTTATTAGTATTTGAATAGAGATAATTTTCTTAAAATTCTCTGAAGGTTTGCACAGATTAAAACAAAACAAAACAAAAAACTCCAAAAGAAACTAGAGAAACCAAACCAAACCTTCCTTGACAGTGAATTTAAAGCATCTGTGTAGATTGCTTTATCTCATTTAATTTGTCTTACCCAATCATTAGAAAAAGAAAGATTTCCAATGCCTACAGTAAAAGGCAGCCCTAGTAGACTGATCAAGTTGATGGACTTGAAGAGTTCTCTGAAATAGTGTACAGATTCTAGGAGAATTTCTCTGGAGCTAAGTAACTAAAGGCAGATCTTTGAAAACTGAGGCTTGATTTTGGTGCAGGAGAGAGCAGTAGTCAGGGCAGGAATTCAGTGGTCATAAATGGAGAAAGAACAACTTAAGTACAGGATTCTAGATGTGTGTGAGATGTTTAACATGAGAATCAGAAAGTACAACTGGAAAAGCAGAGGGATGACTTGAGAAAACAGTAAAATCAAGAAGGTGAATGGAAAGTAAAGGACCTTTCAGAAGGAAAGTAAACCAAAGACTGGCCAGCCTAACAAAAGAAGGATATAAAGAGAACAAAGAGGAGGATAAATTTCTGTAGTTTGCATTTTTTTCCAAAATAAAAAAGGTAAGATTTTTTTGGTCTGAAGAAGAGATGGTTTAGAGCAAGTGAGATTTCCAGTCAGTTAGTCACATTGCTGCATGAGGACGTGCAGTTGTTTTGCTAGCTCAATAATTTTAAGTTCAAACAGGAGATACTGAGCTGGTTTATGTCTATGCTAATTTTAATTAGATGTGAGGAGTGAAGGAACCTATTGGTCATTAATGCTATAAAATATATATTTCAACTTATATCATAAAATGTGCAAAGCAAATCTCCTGTGTCAGAATTTTTTTCAGATGTCAGAAACAAAAATAAAATTAAAATCTAGCTTTTACTGGCAAAGGTCTGAATGGCAGAGTAGCATGATAAAAAAAAGAAAGTACAAAAGAATGTTTAAGAGTAAAAGAAACTGTAAGCATTTTGCATTGCAAATCATGTAATCTGAAGAAAAACTTTCCATACAACATGTATCAAGAAGGGGGCGAAATTTCCACAGCATTTGGAATTTGTGGGAAAGCAAATGGTTAACATGCAAGGTTCACTCCTAAGCCCAGGTAAGTCTCTACTTATACAAATAACCTAAAAATACTCTATTGCCTGTGGGTATAATTTGAAATGGAGAAGACTTACAGTAATAATATTGAGTTGCAGTGTCCTGTAATTTTCCCATAAGGAGGAAATAATTTTTTATAAATGATGCTTTTGAATTCAGAGATCCAACAAATCTCGTACAAAACAAGGTGCAAGTAATAGCCACAATGTATCTAAATTCTTCAGATGAAGACTGGATTTCCCTATATTGTATTTTCAGTTACTAAGCTATATTCAGACTCCAAGATGCCAAGTTCTTGATCTTTTTTTCCAGAAGACAGAAGGCTAAGGCAAAGATCTGTAACTAGGCAATTTTCAAAAATAACCAGCAATTTTGAGTGTTTTGATGCTTGTGTTTGAGATATCGTGGGCATGCATTTCAGAAGCGTAGGCACTGCCAGTTCTTCTTACAATATGTGTACAGCATGGATGAAGATCAGGCTTGAAAGGTTTTCTCTTTTTTATGAATAGTCACTTTTGGGGAAGATTCTTTTCATCAATATATTCAAGTACACACAGAATCCAGACTGTGCTGTTGATACTGTGAACTCCAATGCCAGATCTGTCATCTGAGTTGTTTCAAATTTCAAATCATTCAACCCTGATACCCATGAGGTTACTTTTATTCGGTGGCAGCATATTCCCGAAGTGTCTTACTGTCCATATACCCCATAGTGGCTCTGCTGGTACACTGAGCAGGGCTTGGAACAGGACTGCACAGAAAATTGGTTATGTGAAAGTAAGTCTGGAAAGATGTGAAAGCATGGCAAGAAGCAGCATGGTCCTACAGGCAGTTATCATAGGACAACTAATGTGCTCTAAGTTTGGCACTCTTAGGTTATGGAAGCTTTTTAACCTGCCTGTTGCTTGCAGTGATGTTTAACACATTTAAATTTGTTCTCCAACCTGTGATAAAGAGGAAGAACCACCTCTTTCAACCTTCAAACTCTGAGAAGCATCCCAGCTAAAAAAACAACAAAAAAAAATCACCAAAACCCCAACAACTCAACAGTGTATAAAACCAATTTATTTCAGTGTAAATTATGACTTTTTAAAAAATCTGTACTATTTGCTTCATAGATTAAGTGAAAAGAAATCTTTGACGTAAAATAAAATTCTGAAGGCTGAGAATAAAGTTAAAATGCTGTTGTATTTCTCCTGAATTTTGCAGTATACGTTAAAATGAGGATAATTTGAGAATTTCAAGTATGGAATGAGAAAGAAAAAAGGAAAGAATTGCAGTAGTGTAGGAATAAGGGAAAACTGGTCTTGTTTTTTTAAGTTTTAAGACTGGAATTTTTCATATGTGGATTTGCACTGGCCAACTGGTACACGCGTACTCTGAGATAGCAGCTGCCTCTTCATATGTCTTTCTCAGTGTTGGTACTTTTGATATGATCAATTTTATCAATTCATGTATAATTAAGTGGAGTTGAGACTACTCTTTTGTAGATATAAATCAGGATTGCCTACACAAGAAGTTGGAGTTAAGCTGGTATAAAATCAGAAACTGCAAATGCATTATTAGGTTGGTGAAAACACTTCTAACCATGACCTCAATATATTTTCTTTTTCCTTTAAGAGGTGAAGGCACGAATACTCTTGGCACTTCTTGAATATACAGGTAATTCTACATGTTTTGAGAGTGGGGGAAGTGAATGTGAATGGTTGGAGATTTGTTTGCTTTTGGACAGAATACTGTGTTTAGAGAAAGAGGAAGTATCTCAGAGAAGATAACCTGATAATGAACGACTGTGTTTAGAGTTAGGATTCCTGAAGAACACAGCAATTCCGAAGACATTTCTGACAAACATTGCACATTCTTTTTTTTTTTTTTTTTTTTTTAAATGCAGAATAACCTTTTTAGGCCATTTACATTGGATCTTGGCAGGTTAAGTAATTACTAGATCACTGAGCTTGTGCACAGTACTTCTGTTGTCTTGCTTCTTTTGGGATTTTTCCTATTCACTGTCTTTTTTTCTTTTCTCTTTATTCCCATCTATTTCCAGACTTACCTTATTGTTCCAACCCATGCATTTTCTTGTATAATTTTTTTAGAGTCTTTAAGAGACTTGAAGTCTCTTTTGTTTTTTAGAGACTTAAAGCCTCCCTTTTTTGGAAAGGGTCTGATAATTCTGTGTATTTTTCTATCAGTACCCCATACAGTTTCAAATATGCAAAACAGGCGTGTATGGCTGCAAAATAAATGTCAGTTAATCAGTATTAAGGGAATAATACTTGGGGCAGAAGATGCTCTACAGTTTGTATGTGTTCAATTAAGCAGTCATATTTGACTGTAAAAGCTGATTATTTTAACCATCTTTCAGCACTATATAAATGTATAATTATTTTATAGTTATGTTATAACACATAACGGCAGTTTTATAAAGAATATTATAACATTTCTTTGTTGTTAGATATTTTTTAAGTTTTATAAGAGCTTTTAGCAATTCCTCATGTGTTTTAAAATAAGTGACCGCAGAAAATACCCTAGACTTGAATTTTTAAAGCAGTTTTGCTTACTTACATGGTTTCATTAGTTAATAAATTCTGCAATTTATTTTTTATAGAAATCTTTTTGTAAAAGGAACCTAAAGTGCTCTGGCAAGCAGTCTTTGATGTTTAAGTAATATTAAATGAAATTTAGAAATGAGGTGTTGGAGGCACAAGAGGGCTGCTTCAGAAGCAGGCAATACAGAGGAAGGCACTGAAAGTCAACTGCTGTTAGACAAACAGATAAAATTGAGCAAAGTGAGGAGAGAGAATGTGTTTTGGCCTCAAATCCCTGAGTGCTGCTGTGACATTGGAAAGCTTTTGATTGCAGAGAAGCCAGTGGGATTTTTGACACTGAGATTGGGTGCAGTTTTTAAAGACAAAAAATCTGTCTGTACTCGATTCTGGACAACTTGAGAGACAGGGAGGGAGAAGGTAATTTTAATAATCAAAACAAAAAGCAGTGAGTCACGGTGCAGAAGCAGTGGTGATTAGACAATTTATGGAAAACGTTTCTAAGGTCCTGATAGGCTGGCAAATGGAATCAAAATTATAGTAAAAGAGTGGTCACTATTATCAGTAGTCAAGGAAAAAAAAGAAAAATATCTCAGAAGGAAAACAGACAGAGTGGAGTAACTTCAAGAAATACTTGGAATCCAAGCAAAGCATATTCTTAAAGTCAATATAAATTCTGTGAGTACTGAATTATTTCTGGTGTATTATCCAGTCATCTGACACTTTGCCAGCCCCATAGAGAAGGTGGAAAAGTAGCTAAGCCTCTTAGACACAGAGGAATCTAAAAGAGAGGACAAAGATTTTAGGCTTTGGAAAGACCTTGGTATCACCTAATTTTCTCTTGCTCTGAGAGATATTAGGTCTATCTGTACCATTTGCGATTGATGTTTGTGTAACAGCTTATAATGATAAAAATACTTGCAGACCTTCAGAAAAGAAGAGATGGAAGGACTGAATATTTATAAGCACTGGTTTGTGCTTTATTGAGAACATATTTCCCTTTCTAGATCTTTTGACCTTTAGCTAATCTAATGCCTGCGCCCTCCAGAATAAATTGGTAGGTTACCTTGTCCCTAATATAAATCAGCTGCTAATGGTTCCATAGATTTCTACCTAGTGACCTGTCCTGGACTTTCCTAACGCCATAAATTTCTGCTGCTTCCTGAATGTGTGATGCTGCTCTGCGCTTATTTTAAAGTTTTCATATTCAGGATAGATTGTGTTCTGATGGCAACACTCCTCTGTTCTCTGTCTGCACTTCACAGTAGGCAGTCTTCATCTTCCCTATCCAGCTGGTAGCTGTGAAGTTGACCAGATGATGCAGTCGTATTAAGAGCTTCTGCCCAGCCTTGCTTTCCTGTGGAAAGTAAATCTTTTTGTACCCAGCTAGTTCTCACATTGCAGCAGAGAGATCTGACTCACATCTGTTGCCTTGTAATATCAAAAGTACATAGAGTTGAAGGCATGTTCATTAAAACCTTCAAGATAAACATACATTGTTTATGAAGAACTACTTTAAATTCCAGGTTTAAAATGCATTTCTATATAATTTTTGTAGTCATAAAATAATCTTTAAATGTGAAAAATGACAGGTTTGTTCATGGAGTGTTACTTACTGGGAATAATTGTAAACTTGTAATTTACTTTACCTTAAAATTACTTGGGTTTTTAGATTAATTTTTGATTAATCTTTGCTCCATTTTTGCTTTTCCTCTTTTACTTTTCCCTCATCACAGATAGCGAGATACAATTGAGGCGAGACATGGTCTTCTGTCAGAGCCTAGTTGCCACAGTCTGTGCTTTTTCAGAGCAATTAATGGTGGCCTTAAATCAGATGTTTGACAACAACAAAGAATATGAAATGGAGACGCTGGAGGCCAGCAGAAGGTGGTTGGAACAGATAGCCAGTGCGGGTCTTCTCCTTCATTTCCAGTCCCTACTCTCACCTAGTCTGGTAAGACTTCCTCTTGTGGAGAGCTTGGTCACAGTCCATGTTTGTTACCTGAACCAGGGGCATAGTTAAACAGTTGGAATTAGAAATATTGGGCTTTTTGGTGTCCTTTGTGCTTAGCTTGTTTCTTAATGAGCTGCTGTTTGGAAAATTTGTGATTTAGATAATTACAGATGTGGGAAATGTTTTTTTTGTAATATGGGAGATGTTTTCCACAAAGATAGTAGTATATGTTTTGAGTTAGCAGATAGTGACTTTACCCTTGACTCTCCACCGCTATCATAGCTGTTCCCTAAGAGGGAATGTAGTGATAACTGGAACTTCAGTTTGTAATAAACAGCAATGCAAGATAAATAAAGTACCTGATTGGATAACTACATCGCCCCCTTCCCCAAAAACTGGCAGTTGAAGGAGTAGATTGGTAGTTTTTGCTCCTGTCATAGGGTAATGACTCGTAGCCTGTCAGGGTGATTGGAAATCTTGTATTTCTTCACAAGGCTTAGCAAACAGTGGTGATATAGGAGACAGCTGGAAAAGGGACATGGCTTTTTCAGTCCTCCAGTCCCCAGTTATCCAAAGTGATTCTTCATCTATTTAAATAGCTTCTCAGAACAGACTGATCCCTGCTAACTTGAACTGTGGAGCAGTCTGCATGGTCTGGTCCATGGCAGTCTTCTCAGCCTCTGGAGTTGCTCACTGAAAATAACTGATCTGATACATCTTGTATAAACGTCCACGCAAATAACAGACTGTCTTCTTTCCTTACCTCGTCCAGCTCAGCAGCAAATTGCTGACAGGTCAACCTGGTAAACTTCAGAAGCAGAAGAGATCAATAAAAATAAAGATATTTCTAAATCACAATGATAAATTATTAGCTTGTGGAATTGTTGGAGAGTATTGACTTGAGCTAGTCTGAGCAACTACCTCAGTTAGCTGAGGTAACTATGTGAGGCTTACATATCAGAAGGTGTGCTGATTCAGTCCTGATAAAATCAGTCCCTAAGAGAAACAGGAAGACTCTTTATCCACATGAGGACCATGTGAAAAAAGCATGGTCAGAAGAGCTCGGGCTCATGTCTTCAGTATCATATGCTTTTTAGCACCGTGCTGCACCAACGTGTCCTGGTGCTGGAGTTCTAGAGTAAATTCAGTTGATGCCAGTCTTACATTTTTCAATGTGCTCAATTGTCATGTTATCATGCAATAAGTGTTGTCTTTACAGCACTGAAAAGTTCTGTGTTTTTCTTTCAAGATTGTAAAGATTTCCTTTGTAGTGAAAATGCAGGCTACTTGGCTATTTTCATATAAACAGATACCAGCAGTATGCATTGTCTCTTTTGTCTAACTGATCTTAACCAAGGGAAAAGTATTTGAAGGCAATTTTTTCCATATCTTCTCAGCACTATTTTGCTCACAAATATTCCATATTATTTTAAACAAGGGTATTTGAAGGAAATTACACTCATTATGACCAGAGTTCATTAAAGAATGAACAGTTGCAGAATGATTTCCCATGTCACTGGTTTTGAGAAAATTCTACTGGTAAAACTGCCCTGTCCATTGAGACTTCATAAACTGAACTGGGAGACAAAATGTTTCTAGCAGCTTTGCATTTTACATAAATACAAGGGGGAATGCTATTTCACTATATAAATGAGGGAAAATTGTAAAGGTTTTTTTTTTCCTTTCTATAATTCAGTAAGCAATAGTTTATTCTAATTTTATAGGCAGCTAGTTTATTGTTCCTTGCCTCCGTGCTGTTTCAGCTCATAGAGGAGGAAGAATGCATACCTCATATTTCCATTTGGCTCTTGCTAACTTAAGGTGCTAAGGGAGATTATATAATGAATCTAATTACTTTGAGCGGTTATTGATTTCTGCTGTAATTGCTCTGCATATTTAACTCAAGATAATGTTACCTGAGATTACTATTTTCCTTTTTAAAGGTCCAGTGAAGTGTGCAGAGGAGTTAGTAATTTTCTTCCTGAAGGTTTTTGGTAAATTAGATAGGATCTCTTTAGCTCAGGAGTACATAGAGTGAACTATAGGTGCAAATCAGAATATTGATAGATCTACATACCTGATTTGTATCTAGAGTTTTGTAGATGAAGGTGCAAATCACCCTGAACAGTAGTTGTTCTGAGCTACTGATTCAATTATTGGTGTTTAGAGTGCACACGATGAACTCTCATCTGTTGTTTATAAATGAAACACTTAAGTTATACATTTTAGAAAGAAAATTGATAAAAAGAAGAATTTGCTTTTTAGATTTCCTCTCTGTGAATTTATAGGCTAGACCTGGTGTGGAGACAAGCTGTTGAATTCTGTTATATTACATAAAGAATAATTACAGTAGTGTTTGATTAAAAGCCATGAGAAGTAATAATAATGATAAATTATCCATCAATTTATTATGAAACTGACATTAATTTTAATAATCTTGGACTAGTAATAAAAGGGAAAGTGCCAAAAGAAACAAAGATATTTACATTATCTAGGAGTTTATTAGTTTATAAGCTGCATCAGCAACATGTACAACATTCTGTAGTTACTTTTATGTCCTGTTCTCTTGTTATTTCTGATAGGGAAAACATCTGGCTGAAATGATCACTTCAGGTTTTTTTTTTTTGCCTTTTTTAGGCTGATGAGCAAGCCATGCTAGAAGATACATTAGTTGCACTATTTGACTTGGAAAAAGTTACTTTTTACTTCAGACAATCAGAACCAGAACCGCTAGTTGCAAGTGAGTAATTATAACTAATATCTGGGCTTTACTGCTCAGAAACATTTTCTGTATTGGTAACATTTTTCTTTCCTAGAACATTACTTCCCATGGGGAACATTATATAATTTGGGAATGTGGAGAACTAGTAGAAATGTAGCTCTCTTAATATTCCAAGATTTCCTGAAATACAGGTAAAGTCAGTGACAACGCAGAATCATTATCTAGCAATGTCAGTAACCTTGAGGGAAGAACTGTTTGTTTAACTGCATTTTCGTTTGGGAGCATGTGACTGCATCAGAAAAGTCCCTGGAAGAGTTAGTTGTTCTTGAAGAGTAATGTAAAATAAACTTGAAGGTCATAATAGAGAAACTGAGATGAGAAAGAGAAGTATAAGAAACATTAATTTCATCATCTGAAAGACAAAGTAGATCTTGGAAGAGTTCCTTGAAAGGAGATGGCAAACTCTATTAAGATAGTTTTAAATTGTGCAAGATATTTCCTCTGAGACCTGCTGGCACAGACAGTTGGGGTCCTGAACCCTTCCTCCCAATACTTGCCCCACTCACAGGACGAGACTGTCTTCACAGTCTGCAGTTTATACCCTTCACTCAATTTCAGCCATTCCTTTGCTAATACATTTTCAGCCAGTAAAGATTTTCCTGCAGTGAACTTTGTCTAGTGTGTAAAAAGACCTCATTTTTCCCTGAGTCTTAAAACTCCCCTGGGAAGGAAGGAAAGCATGTGTGCTTCACATCAAGATTTTTTAAAGCAATTCCCTTGCTGGATTGGGACCACACATGAGAGAACTTTTGTTATGACCAAAACCAGAAGACACAGATCTCCTCTGCAAAGCTGCTTGGGCTCTGATGAATTCAGTAGTGCAGGGACAGCAGTCATGTAGGAATTAGCCTACAGAAGATCATATCAATTTCTGTAAAATTCAAGTTAAGGACTCTACTTAGAGTGCTTGTTCTAAAAAGAAGCACTGCCAAGCAAAATAACAACGTGGAACTGAAACATGAGGGCCTCCTGTTGGGGAGTTTTCCCTGTGCCTATGTCAAGAACTGTTCATATTGCTGTCTTCCAGCTGAGATGTGTGGGCTAAACCAGAGATAAATGGAGAGTCTAGGTGTTCTAGGACCATAATGAAATCTGTATTTCCTTTCTCTTTAAGTGCTATCACCACAGTGACTGTGGTTTCAGAAGACAAGGAACTGGTAAATTTGGTTTTTCCACTTACGTTTCTGCATAATCAATAAAAGAAAAATAAGTCTTTTTCTTATTACCAAGTATAGTGAAAAATGTTCCTTTGGAGTCTTCTCCATTTAGGTACAAAATAATTTATGCACACAGAGTAAAAACTACATAATAATATTATTTATACAAATCATCAAATTTTATTATTACTGCATTTCAGCTTGGCAACTTGTGTGTGGGACCGATACTTAAATAGGAAAATAATACAAAGCTTAAATTGAATTATACTGACTTTCTCTGAGAGATTTAGCTAAATGGAAAATTTTCATTAACTTTTGCTAATGCTATTTACATGGTAATCATCTGGCATAATACACACAATGGATGTTGCAGAATCACTGTAAGTGCCAGATGATACTGCTTGTTGCCCTGAACCCTACACCAATTGACATATAATGATATTTAGTTTACCAAAGTGTCATGAAATATTCCCTTAAAGTTTTATATATTCTATCATAATGCATTTGTTTTCCTAATTGAGAGCTGATTTTTAAAAATAGTAATTTAATGAATATACTGATAAGTACTGTATATTAGCCACACAATCTGAGGAGAATCTGACTTTAAATATCATACTGACCTTATACATAATGCACCTGCAAGAGGCACGTGAAGTATGGCTCAAGGTATCCTTCTAAAGATTTAAAACTATGTGCTGTACATGAATGTTTCTTCAGATTTATGGGAAATGCTAAATGGGCTATTGCCAACAACATGATTTGCTTAGTATTTTTGCTGTCATTGACCGGCTGGCAAAAATGACAGTCACTGCTTTTCTGTTTGCTTCCTTATAGTAGGTAGGCCAAAAAGTGACCACAGTAACACTGAGTATAATGTAAAATACTGCACATATTAGTTTTGTGTCTGCAGTGATTTTTATCTGTGTGAACTTTGGGGGCAACAGTTTCTGGAAAATGACTTGTCATTGCTTTTAATGAAAAAGTAACACTGACTCTATTCTTAGATGTTCCAATCACATACCAAGCAGAAGGAAGCCGGCAAACCCTGAAGGTTTACTTCTACCTTGACAGTTACCATTTTGAACAGCTTCCTCAAAGGCTGAAGAATGGAGGGGGGTTTAAAATCCACCCAGTGCTTTTTTCACAAGGTAACTTGAGTTTTAATTCTTCCCTCCCCCAACTCTTTCACATAATATTTAACTCTCTTTAAAACCCTACTTATCTGCTCTGATTTAAATCCTTTGTACCTGTACAGACATGATGCTTATATTTAAATATCTTCTTTAATGTGGGCATTTACTGAGAACTTGGAATTAAAATATAAGTTCAAGAAATGCTGAGATTTGTGATAAAAATTAGAAGGGTGGGTATCTATTTTTAAGTTTATGCCTGTTATTTGGTTCCAACACCAAAGAATCAATACTCTTTGTTATTACCTACTTGGAGTACTAACAGAGGGTAAATAGTTATCAGGCAGTAGCAGAGGCTGCCCAGAGAGGTGACTGAGTCACCATCCGTGGAGGTATTTAAAAGACTCATAGATGAGGTGCTCAGGGACATGGTTTAGTGGCAGATATTGATGATCCAACAGATTTTTTCTAAATTGGTGATTCTATGATTCTATGAATTTTGTTTTGTTCTTTGTAAGCATTAGTGGACAATAGTCAGACCATGAAATTTGCCTTTAAAAGCATTTTGCATTCCAGATGCTATCATAATCTTTTTCCCATTACTTCCAGTTTAAGGATAAAATTGCTATCCCCAGAGAATTCTGTCTCTTTAAAATGCTATGAAGACTTAAATAATGTTTTCAGGCTTTTGTAGTTATGACACTGCAAAAGTTACCAAAGTGATGAACAGTGGCGCTGATGCTCAAACTGTTCCTAAATTGCAGGCAGGCTGCATTAGCTGCAGTGTCATTACAGTCGTCAGGAGCGTGGAGTTTGATTCACTGAAATGGTGAATGCGAGGTGCTGATTGCCTTGAGCTGCCTTTGATTTCAGAGGGAGCTGAAAGTACTCAGTATCTTGTGAAAGGCTTCCAGGGTCTATGTGGAATAGGCAGAAGTCAGGCATAAAAATGAAGGTTTCAAAGAGGGTTTGGTGTCTGGTAGATAAGGAAGATGTAACAGGGAATAGCAAAGGGTAAGATACATGAAGAAATAGCCGAACTTACTGTGAACTTAAAACACAGAGTTTTTAAAAAAAATAAGATCCCTGAAGTCTGATTTTTAAATGGCCTCATAAAGACAGACTTCAGTGGATTTCTTCTGAATGGATTGATTAGGGGAAAATAAGAACACTGAGCAGGCTACACATTTCAGTACAGCAGACAAAAAGGCACATGAAAGAGAACACAAAATACCTTGATTCAGAGGAAATCTTGGAAATACTGATTTCTTTTAGCTTCAGGAGGGGATTCAGTGTGCTACAGAACTTATTTTGCAGAATTTTCTCTTTCTGTTTCCAGAAGCCCAAGATATTTAAGTGTTAGCATAATCATCTTTGTAGTCAACTGAGGGGCAAAGATTAATTCAAGTGTTACATCTATTTAATTATTTCCAGTAATACAGAAAGATTTTTCTTTTTTTTAGCATACAAATTTCTTTTATTTTCAAGGATCACCCTTCCAAAAATTATCCATTAGACTCCAAGAATAAGAAGTCCTGGACAAGAAGTTAAATCCTAGCATTTAATTCATTATTTTGTGGGTGGTGTTTTGGGTTTTTTTTTTCTTTCTTCCTCATTAATGAGTGAATTGGGAATCTATTTTTTACTTCTTTCCTATGAGATTTAGCTGAGCTCCTATCAAACTGACTCAGTAGATCCCTGTCCTTAACTGAAATTTATTACTGGCAAATGTGTAAGTCTTCTGTAAGTTCCTCTGTGAAGTCAATTACTGCTTCCCAAGCTTAACAGAGCTAAGTTCATCAGGGGATGAAGACAAGGCTGAAGTTCTCAATGCCTACTTTGATTCAGTCTTTAGTAGTAAGGAAAGTTGTTCTCTCTGCGCACAACCCCAGGGGTTGGAGGAGCAGAATGAGGTTCCCCTGATCCAAGAGGAGGTGGTTAGAGATTTGCTTGCCTGGCTAGACGTCCACAACTCTATGGGGCCAGATGGAGTCCACCTAAGAGTTTTGAGGGAACTGGTGGATGTGCTTGCCAAACCCCTTTCCATCATCTTCCAGTGGTCCTGGATGACTGGGGAGGTACCACTGGACTGGAGGCTGGCTGATGTCATGCCCTATAAGAAGGGCATATCTATAAGAAGGGGCACAAGGTGGATCCAGGGAACTACAGGCCTGTCAGTCTGACCTCAGTACCAGGGAAAGTCATGGAACAGGTGATCTTGAATGCTATCATGAAGCATATGCAAGAGAACTGGGTGATCAGGCCCAGNAGGTGGCTGAGTCACCTTCCCTGGAGGTGTTTAAGGCATGGGTGGATGAGGTACTGAGGGGCATGGTTTAGAGATGGGTGGGAATGGTTTGGCTTGATCCGGTGGGTCTCCTTCAAACTGGTGATTCCATGATTTTATGATTCTAAGTTGTTTCATGCCTGCAATACAGTGGCTTATGCTGTTTTCAAATGAAATATTTAGAAAATTATGTTTTTGGAATAATTCATCAAAGGCACAAGTCATTGCACATCAGATTATTAATTTCTGTGTCACTCTGTTTTGTGTTGTATAGCTCCATGCTTGAAATTTCAAGTTATGTATTTGCAGTATTTTGACAGTAGACTTTTTTAGAAGATTTTATGTTTTTACCCAGGCTATATTGTGTGTCCCTTCCTCTTGCAAAAACAGTTTTGTGCTTAAGTGTGTACATTCAAAAGGATCCCAGTTTGCAGTACCTTTGCACCAGAAGAGATAAAGATGTCATTATCCCACTCCACTCAGCACTTTTCAGACCACACCTGGAATACCGTGTTCAGTTTTGGTCCCTACTCTACAAAAAATGTGGACATGCTGGAGGAGGTACAGAGAGGGGCCGCAAAGATGATCAAAGGACTGGGAGGCCTGCTGTATGAGGAGAGGCTGAGAGAACTAGATTTATTGAGCCTGGAGAAAAGAAGTCTTAGGGGGGATCTTATCACCATGTTCCAGTATTCAAAGGGTGACTGCAAAGAAGATGGAGACCCCCTTTTTACAGGGAGTCACGTGGAAAAGATAAGAGGGCATGGGTACAAAGTATTCCTTGAGGAGATTTTAGTTGGAGACTAGAAAATTTTTCCTAATGAGAGCAACCAACCATTGGAATAATCTCCCCAGGAACCTGGTGGATTCCCCAACATGGGACACTTCTAAGATTTGCCTGGATGGGATACTGGGACATCTTGTTTAGGGCGTGCTTTTGCCAAGAAAGATTGTACCAGATGATCCTTGAGGTCCCTTCTAACCTGATATTCCATGATTCTATGATTCATTAAAAGACATTTAAGAAATTAAATTTATTTGAAATTGCTGCTTAAACTCTTAATTGTGTAGGGGTTTTTATTTTTTTTTAGTTTTTCATAGACTCCTAGAATAACCCAGATTGGAAAGGACCACAAGAGGTCTCTAGTCCAACCTCCTGCTCATAGTAGTGTCACCTCTGACATCAGACCAGGTTGCTTGAGTGCTTATCAAGTCTTATCTTGAAAATACCCAAGGACAGAAACTGCACAACCCATTGGGTAATCCATTCCTCTACTTGACTTACCTAATGGTTAAAAAGTGATTCTGTCTGTCAAATTAGAGCACCTCTTGTTTCAATTTATGTCCATTGCCTCTTGTCCTGCCAGCATGCACCATTGTCAAGAACATGCTGTTCTCTTTGACCTCCTGGTAGCTAATGGCACTTGGCAAGCAGATGCCCTGCAAACCCATCACTTGTATTTGCTGAACAAGCTCAAGCCCCTCAGTCTGTCTTCACAGAGCGTGCACTCCACCCCATGACTCAACTCTTCAGAGATGATTGATAGTTTTGGGGTACTGCAGGACCCAAAACTAAAAACAGTATTCAAGATACTGACTAATGAGCGTTGAGTGATGGCAAGCACTTCTTTCAGTCTGTTGGGCATGGTTATGTTAATAAAATTTAGGATGCTCTTGGCCTTCTTGCCTGCTAGGGAACACTATAGGTTCATGTTCAGCTTGCTGTCTAACCATGACCCAAGATCCTTCTCACAGAGCTGCCCTTCAGGCTCTTCCTTCCCAGGTGCAGGATTTCACATTTGTCTTTCCTCAGTTTTACGAGGCTCCTGCTGGCCTAGTCCTCCAGCCTGTCTAGGTCGCTCTTTTGAGTATATCCACTGCTTCTTCCCAATTTGACATTAGCTGCAGACTTGACTTACCTGCTCCAGGTAAGTGAGAAAGCTGTTGAGCTGTATAGATACCCATGGTATTCTGCTTGTAATGGGCTCCTACCTAGACCATGTACTATTAGCTACTACCCTTTGAGCCTACGCATTCTTCCAAGGTTTTTTTCCTGTTCAGTTGTTTGTGCATTCTGACTGTAATATCCTAATATGGCTTCAAGAACACCATAGAAGACATAATTATAAAGAAAGCTTCCTTACAAAAGAGCTTTCTAATATATTAGGTAGAAAAATGTTAAACCCTTCAAAAAGGGGAAAGCCAAAGCACACATTGTGGGATTCCCTGCCAGCACTCATGAGCATGGCCCCAGCAGTGCCTGCAGATGCACAACTGTGTGCTGGAGCCAGTCTTGACAGATGACTGAGCTTCCCGGTTGGGTAATCTAATTGGATAAAACCAACTTTGTGCCAGTAAAATAAGCAGTATGGATTATCAGCTCTGTTTGCACTAACATGCTATTAAAAATGGAGTTCAGCAGATATTTTTGTGGGGGCTTTCTGGTGTGACTTAGCACTGAGGAAGTTAAGAAGCAAGTCTGACTATTTAAATTTAATATTTTTTTTGCACAGAAGATTTACAAATTCTAAAGGCATAGAAAGGGAGTGAAATTTGCATATTCTTTCACAATGAATGAATTATTTATTAACTGGTCATATTAAGCATTACAGACAGAATTAATATTCTGTGTGCAGCTGAAGCTGTAAGGCAGCAGCATGTTTCCATCACAACTCTGCTTATTGCTTGCATTTTCAAATAGGATGATGAATTCTTGGAATGTGTATGGATTATTAAAGTGGCAATATTCGTAATTGTAAAAATCTGTAATGCTTCTCCTCAATAAACCTATATCACCAAGAGCCTGTGTATTTTGTTATAATAAGGTTAACCTTTTAATGTGAAGATCTTGATTTTTCAAGTCGAATTTTCTTGAGAACATTTCAAACACTTGATTTGACATGGCTAAAGAGAAGGTTGAACTCCCCTGAGTACCTAAATTAAAGGGACTGGAGGACTGTTCTTTTTGGTTTTTTCTTTCTTTTTCTTTTCTTTTTTTTTGAAAGCTATTGCTATTATCCATTCCTGAAATGGAATGGTAAAGCATTCATTTCTTCCTCCTTTTAATTTCTGTGAGAAGGACATATGATCTTCCCTTTAATGGAAGCCTTTGTTTAGTTTCTGACTTCTTGTAGCAATATTAATCATTGCTTTTGTGAAAGGAGTACAACAAAGGGGGACGTAGTTAAGTATTTGGCTTTAGAAACTTAGCTGATCCCTGAGAAGAAGCTTATAAGGGCATTTTCAGAGATCTGGAGAAGTTTGCTTTACTTCATCCAGAAGACATCATTCACATTATCAGTGGGAATAAGCAGAGGTTTGAGTGTTCCATATCATCCAAAATCAGGATTTGTAAGTTGTTAGACCTCCCTCTGTGAAAAAAAAAAAGCTGCTACACTAATACTTTCTTTCCTCTACCCAAGCTCGTTCTACTGTTTTCTTCCAAGATATATCAGAACTAAAAACCACATTTAAATTCACAGGGCAAGCGTACTTTAATTAGAGCAATGGAGCTCAAACTAGCACACTCCTTTATGTTTTCCACATGGCAAGAAATTTAATTTTTCTTGCAAATGAACTCTTAAGAAACGATCTGTATGAAGTTGATGACATACAGAAACAGCTCAGCAATCCATAGTGGGGTCATAACCTCAAAGTTAAAAAGTAATCTACTATTGTGTGAACAAAGCTACAAAGAAGGTGAATACTAAATATTTAATACTGATTTTTCTCTTCTCCTTTTTCTTTTCATAGCATTGGAGAGCATGGAAGGATATTATTACAGAGACAGTGTTTCAGTAGAAGAATTTCAAGCTCAGATTAATGCAGCCTCACTAGAAAAAGTCAAGCAATATAACCAGAAACTACGGTGGGTAATAAATCAGCATTCTTGAGATTACTTTACTAAGTTCTACTTTTCAACTCAGTTTGTAAGACACATCTTCAAACTGAAGTGCATTGCATGGTGGTTGTTTTTCGGTGCATGATTGAAAAAGATTCAAGATTTGCAGTTTTAATTTTTTTTTCATTTCTATATTGTTAAGCTACTGTTATGGGGGCATAATAATGGGAATATAAACATATTTGAATATTTGCTTCAGCTTCAGGTGTGACTTACAGAGTGCATACTTGCCAGTTTGTGTAAAGATGAGTCAGCTGTGTATTTCAGTAAATGTTTTGTTAGGAAGTTGACCATAAAGACAGAATTTCCGTTATACAAAATATTCTATTAGTTATGAAGTAAGGTAATGAAGACATGCATAGATTGCTTTTGCATCTTACTGTATCTGTGAAAAACACTTGGTTTAGTCCTCTTATTTACACAAGCCAAATCAAAAGAATGCAAAAGACTGCAGTAAAATCACATTTATTCTCTTCTAAAATTCTTGGATCAGATGGAAACGGTATCATTTTACTAGAACTGTTAGGCAGCTTTTAAAGCAGCAGAGGACAGGAATTAAAGAAGAGGTTAAGGATAGTGGTGAAGGGGAAAAGAGGATAAACTAGGATCTCTTTCCAATTCCTTCACTTATTGGCCCAATTCTGTGTTTGGAAGGTTTGATTTATGGATCTTGCAAAAGTATTCTCTACTGTGTTATTGAAGCAGTGGATTGGCTAGATTCTGTTTTAATCAAAGCAGTACTAGAGCAAAAGTAATTTTAAAGCTAAGTGTATTCAGTAAGTACTGTATATTTCAATTTTTGTAATGTGTCAGTGCACTTCTATATTAATGACAAAAGTAGCATTTATTTAACCTGTTTTCCACCTTTTTGTAGTAGTACTTCCTATTTGGGAAAAAAAAGATCCTCATTAGTATTTATTTGACAAAAGGTTATGTTATATATCAGGTTTACAGAAAGTTTTGGTCATGCCAGTATTTGGCCTAGATGAAGTCAGCTACTGTTGGAAAGATTTCTATCGGTTGGATGTGGCATGACTTTTTTGTGCTTTTTTTTTCTATAAATAGGCCCAATTTAGCCCCCATGAAAATCCTTAGAAGAAATTCTTTCTGACTTTATGCTCTGACCTGGCTTACCTCATGTGGTAAGACCTCCATTCACGCTGAGGCTCTGATGAGGTACATTGCTCTTATGGTGTTGTCACTTACAGTTCTGATCAGTTGCTGACTTCCAAGGCCTAGTTTTACAAGAAGTTACGATGAAAAAGTTAGCATTCAACCAAAATTACCCTGGGTAGCTCTACCCGGTCACAAGAATAGGAGATTTTTGGATTTTTTTTCAGCCATCTAATGTCTAAAGAGAACATTCAGAAGCTGATTTTTTGTTTGCTTTATCGTCAACTCTACCCATTTCTGAAATGAGGCACCAGCAGCTTCAGGTATTTGCTGACATAATGTGAAGAGGAAAATAAAAAGGCAGGTGCTTTGTTCTCATGCTGCTGTTTGCTAGCCTGTGTAGGTGTTTGACCAGGAGAATCTAATAAAATAACTACAGCAGCAAAAGTTATTAACGTTTGGATCATTGTTCTAAAGAAGAACAAGTAAGTGAAATGGAATATTCCCTGGAAACATACTTGAGTGTAGTAATTCTACTTAGACTCCTCACATGGAAGAAATCCTTTGTACAGAACCAGCCAGTCAGTAATAAAGTAAGTAATTCAAGACACAATCAATAAATTATTCTTTTGCCATAAAAAAGGAGTGCACTGCTTGCTTGTGAAATGACCATCTGATGACCACCGCATAAACTATCCTTCACTATGGCTGTGGAAAGCCAATAGGAGCAACAGCAAAGGAAAAAGTAGTGGGAAAAGAGGATGGGGACTAGTGGGATTGAAACCACTGGCTGGAAGTGAACACTACAGCTGAGCCATCCATTGATGAGGTCTCTTGATCTGTGTTCAGCTTCTCTTAGTCCTGACACATTTAGGTAATCATGTTGCAATTATGTGAAACAGATGACACCACTTCGTTGTGTAAGGTCCCACTTACAGAGAGATATTGGCCTCATGTGGGATGTACCCAAGCAGGACAGTAACATTAAAAATGAGGAGTACCTTTCCTTGGCTACCTCTTAATTTCTAGTGATAAAATCTTGTTAAAGTTTGAATATATAGAACTTTTTTGAGGAATGTGGTGTCTTCTTGGTGACAAACCTGATACTTTTAATACTTAAAAGAATTAATTTACAAATTATTAATTTGAATTAATCAAAAGATATATTAGTAAATTTTTAGTGGATTTCAGGAAGAATAACCTTTATACATCATACAAAGTCAAGAAGCCGAATCCTTGCTTTTGTTGCAAAATTCATTCATAACTAGGTAACTGTGACCAGCTTTTCCACAGTGTCAGAAGTAATGCAATAAATCTAGGTGCAAAATTGTCCTCCTTGACACTGATTTGAGAATCAGCTTTTGTCTTTCATGGTTCTTGTTGTCAGGCTTTTGCAAATACTGCCTCAACTATGAAATAGTAATGATAAGATTATCATCTTTATGAGATAGCATGAAAGACAGTTGAAAATTGGTTATAGAATTTCATGCTTATGTGGAATGGAGAGAATGTCCCCCCAATTTTGTGACAGACTTAACTCTTAACTATTTGAATCTAATAATATAAGGGAGCTTTTCATTTTAAGGCCAGCTAAAGTTGAGCAGTTCTACAGCTCCTGAGGCAACATCCTCTACCCCAGCAATATACAGGAAGTCCTTTATTGGAATAAAATTGGTTTTTATTTTTTTAAAAAAACAAGCCTACAGTATCTAGTTTATGAAATTTCTGAAACTGCTGGGAAAACTTCAGCGTATGACCTACAAGTACCCTTAATCATGCTGATTTCTTTTTCACAGTAAGCCTGACTCCACTTATTTTTATAGTTCACTAATTCTCTTTCTCTGATATTGATGAGGAAAAGGAAGTTACACTGAAATTCTGTCTGAAAGTTGAGCTGGTGCTGCTAGTTGCCAGCAACGTAAATTTAATCTCATCAAATTGTTTGCTAATGAGAAACATGCAGTACAACCAAGTGAAAGTAATTAGGTCAGCAAAGATTTTAAAGATCTTTATTGCTGTGTGTTTGATAGCTCAGCAGTTGTCTTCTAATTCAGAAGAGGAGCAGAAAGAACCTGCATATTTGACCTATAGAGAGGCTGATGTCAAGTAAGCCCATTCCCTATTATCTTGTCTCCTTCCTATTTCCCCATCTACCTCCTTTGGTACTCCTTGCCATTCAAATAGGCATTTTCCATACTGAATGTAGCTTTTACAGATATCCGAGACTGTTTCACTTCAACAGTGCAGGGGCACAATAGTGTCTGAATCCGTAAGCACTACAGATGCTGACAGGAATAATGAAAATTTGCAAATGCACTTCATTTACTTGGACTGCTTGATTGATTTTACATATTCTCTTGCAAATATCGAGTCATGTAATTGTAAAAGCATGCGGGTAAACTTTAATTGTAATTTTTGAAGGATTACTGCTCTAAGAATTTAGTTAAAATACACTCTGTCCTTTGAATATGATTTTTATATTGGTAAATGTCTTTTTCCTGCAGAGTGAGATTCGGTGTGGTAGTTATTACATTGCATAGAAATAAATCTTACGATCATTACTGCAACTGAAAGATTGATCACAATGCAGGCAATGGAAGCTGGGACAGACTCTGACAGAAAGATTAGCTGAATGGCCAGGTGATCTTGCATGCTATCATGAATCACATGCAAGAGAACCGGGTGATTGGGTCCAGTCAACATAGGTTCACAAAAGGCAGGTCTTGCTGAACTAATCTGATCACCTTCTGTGACCAAGTGACTAGACTCTTGGATGAGGGAAAGGCTGTGGATGTGGTCTTCCTGGACGTCTGTAAATAAAACCTTTGACACAGGTTCTCTCAGCATTCTGCTATGGAAACTGTCAGCCTCTGGCCTGGACAGGCACACACTCTCCTGGGTGGAAAACTAGTTGGATGACCAGGCCCAGAGAGTGGTGGTAAATGG
>WAAB01023023.1:121228-156297 GCA_013389865.1 Piaya cayana
GAGGCTTAGGGGAGACCTCATTGCTCTCTACAACTACCTGAAAGGAGGTTGTAGAGAGGAGGGAGCTGGCCTCTTCTCCCAAGTGACAGGGGACAGAACAAGAGGAAATGGCCTCAAGCTCTGCCAGGGGAGGTTCAGTCTTGACATAAGCTAAAAATTCTTCACAGAAAGGGTCGTTAGGCACTGGAACAGGCTGCCCAGGGAGGTGGTTGATTCACCTTCCCTGGAGGTGTTTAAGGCATGGGTGGATGTGGTGCTGAGGGACATGGTTTAGTGTTTGATAGGAAAGGTTTGACTCGATGATCTGGTGGGTCTCTTTCAAAGTGGTGATTATTTGATTCTATCATTCTATGAACTCAGGCAATTCTTGAACTGAATAGTGACTTTAAGGTAAAATATTTAATTGGGTGTGGGAACAGGTTTTATCCTCAGAAATCAGGTTTTGAATTATCTTCTGGAAAATACAAGACATTTTTAAAAGTGACCCTTGGTGAGCATAGGAATGGCAACTTCTGTAATTTATGTCCAAATTATCAGAGGTTTGGACTTCATGACCCATGATGGGACTTTCAGTATACAGTAGTAAAGAAAATGGCTCTTGCGGTCCTCCTTTCTCTATGAATATTTAACATTTTATCAATGTCTGTGAATTCTCTGGGAAAAAAATTGTTTCCCTCGTATGACATTCTATTAAAATGCAGTTTTCTACAGGTATTCCTGACAAATTCCTTAATCAGAAAAGTCTGAGCACATCTGCCTTACAGTGTTTTTTCCTTAATGCATCTGTGCACATGAGGGATGTGTCTCAAAGGCAGAGAGCGTGTTCAGGGCACAGGCCATTCATTGGGATGCAGTGCTGTGGGTATACTAAATACACTTGTAGCTTCTGGATCTCTGCAGTATGCTTTGCTGCACATTGTTGACAGCAATAGTGAACTATGGTGCAATATGGATGCCTAAAACTGCACATTGAAATACCTGTTTGGATTCTGAAGCGTTTATGAGGGACTTTTTATAAAGGCATGTAGTAATAGGACTAGGGGCAATGGCTATAAATTGGAGAGAAACAGATTTAGACTAGACATAAGGAGGAAATTCTTCACAATGAGGGTGGTGAGGCATTGGCATGTGTTGCCCAGGGAAGTTGTGGCTGCCTCATCCATGGAGATGTTCAAAGTCAGGTTGGATGGGGCCTTGAGCAGCCTGATCTAGTGAGAAGTGTCCCTGCCCATGGCAGTAGGGGTTGGAACTCAATGATCTTTAAGGTCTCTTCCAGCTCAAACTATTCTATTATTCTATGATTCTATGTAGCTAAGTTTTAGCCAATTAAAAAATTACTGAAATCACTGGCTTTTAGATTAATAAGCATTTCTAGTGCCTCTTCAGCACCTATGCTTGCATTTAGGCATCTAAACACCTTTAAAATTTGGTTCTTAATGCTATAGTGGCTTGGATTGGGAATATTCGAGGGAAATAAGCAAAACAATACATGAAAGTGAAGTTGGGAGAACTTTTCTTTCACATAACTTTTCTTTTATTCCCAGCACAGCACTTTCTTGTGACACCGCTCACTATAGGATGACCCAGTTCTTCACTCCAAAGACAGGATCATGCTGTGGGAAAGACAGCTGAGGGTTGCTGTCCTTCCCCACTGCTGGTGTGGGTGCTAATTGCTACTATGTGGTAATTACCTTGCCTGTGCATCAAAGGCTAAGAAGGTCTGGAAAAAATGTTCTTTCCTTCCTGCCCACCATTCTGTCTGATTTGGAACTATTCTTTGAAACCAACTATGTCCAAGGCTATTGGCAGCTACTTTTGCAGCTTTTACAGCCATAGTAGAAGAAAAATTAAAGCAAGCAGCAAAGTGAAAAGGCTATTATTTTGTGGGTTTCCCCCCCTATGTTGTTTCTTTCTTGGATATCTTTTTAGAAGGTAAATGGAAATCTTATGCTAAGGAAGTAATTATAATCAGTGAATCTAATGACAAATGATTTAGCTAACTACCCTCATTACATTGAACATCTGATTATGTTGAATTTAATATTTGTCACTTGAAAGTATTTCATTTACAATGTTAACTTCAAACAGTTTCTGTCTGAAACCTCCTGTATTTATTTTATGGCTTAAGTAGCCCTCCACAGAATGATGGCAAATTTAATTTGATTCTTTATTCAGAGATATCTTGTTATAAACCATAAGGTTTTCATGTTGTTTGGTTTTCTTGTTCCTTTTAATTTTTAAAAAGACAAGAAAAGGAAGAATTTCTGCCCCTAGAATTTATGCAAGCATGGAACAAGATCTGTCTGAAAACTGCAACATCTTTTTTTATTTAGACACGCACATATACACGCACAGCAGCTTCTCAAGCTGCAGGCTTGTTGGCAGGCTGATGTTTTCTGTATCCTGTATAATTTAGTCAAGGCAGAAAATAGATGTGATGGCACTCATGTCTTCAAGCTGAACTAAAATTCTCTAAGAGTTGGGTTGGTATAAATGAGATACAATGATATAAGGGACATATCCATTTAGAGGCATTTAATTACTATGAAACAAAGAACTTGTCTGTCTCTGGAGCAAACTGATGAGTCCTCAAGATAACACCTACGTTATCACTTATTATCAAGACCAGATCATATATCAATTCCTGTAATAAATGCAAAAGTCCACCTTGAAACTGCCAGATTCCTTTCCTCACTGTTTCCAGAGGAAAGTTTTTCCAGACTAGTTTACTCATGTGGTTAAGAAGCTTATGCCGTTTGTCCTTGTGTCACTGTTGTCCTGTGATTTTAGTCCTATTCTTCTTTCCCTATCTATCCACTTCAGTGAGTAACATGTTAATGAGCAACATTAGTGGGTTTTGTCACTGCCATCAAATTCAGAAAAGAGTAGCCTATAACCTTAGTTATAGGTTTCAGAGAGTTTTCTTTTCAGTGCCATGGGGTATTTATAAAATAGGTAAAATTTTTTTCTTGGTTTCAATACCAGGCATTTAATACGTTGCTTTGTGTTTAAAAAAAATAACAGTAAAACTGGACTGCAGTACTGCATATACAAATTTATTATACAATTCATATGACTATAAAAACTGAAAATTTGATGTTGTTTAGATTTTTAAGATGCAGTTCCAAATGAACTAGATACTCATGGCTGAACTCTCTCTAAATGCAAAATCTTTGTGAAAGGGAGATTGAAAATTAAGCATTCACTCTGAAGGATGTAACAAGGAAATAATAGCTAAATTTGTCTCCTGATGAACTTAGTGAGTAGCATTTTAGGTAGAACAGAAATTAAGATTCATTGCATCTAAGAGAAGCAAGACCAGAGAGAGAATAGAGAGATCGTGGACAAAGTAAATTAAATTTGTCTAGCCTGACTAAAAGATACTGCCAGAAGGCTTAAATTTAGCTTTGTTTTTGTTGGTTTGGGTTTTTTTTCCCCCTCTTCCAGTGCTATGCTTTTTCTGGGAGTGTAAATTCATTGTTTCTTTTGACAAAGTATGATTAGTATTTATTATAGTAGTCTTCTGAAACTGAAAATTATGCATATATTATATTAAAAAAACCCTCTGAGTCGCCCAGATACTGGGTATTTGTCATGGAGATTGACAGTTGGTGCATGCTGCTTGCTTTATCCTCTGCAAATGCAGAGAACATGTCTGCAGTGATCAGAGGTGGAGCCTTTTCTTTCACTCCTGGTCACTGATAGGAATCCAGCCCAAGCCTGCAGCTGAAGAAACTCAGAGCTGTAGTAGAAACCCTGACCACCCAGTGACTACTTGGCATGCTGTCTAACAGTGTAATCCATGTCTGGAACCTCAGGAGCCAAAAAGGAGACATCTACTGTCTGAAAGGGAAATATGGAAGCAATTAGTTAGTACTAATGGGTTCGGTGTGGATTTGGGTGTTTGGATAATGATAGGAGAAATAAGACAGCAGAACTGGTCTGTGACCCAAGAGCTTGCCTTTTACTTAATAAGTAGGATGGTTTCAAGCGATCTTGAAAGTAGGTAGAGATGCTGGAGACTAGATTCCTGGAAAAATAGGAGTTAAAATATAGCATATTAAAAATGGACAGTGTTACACAGAGAAAATAGTGGGTTTTTTTTTCCTACTTTTTTGTTTTCCATGACTTTCTGTCCTAACAGTTCCATACTCATGTTTCTGTTATCACCTGCATGTATGTTTATAAAGTGTTTGAGGGTAGGGCTGTGATGTGACTGCTGGGATAGTAAGGTTGTCCTTTGCAAGCACCCTCCTTAGTTTGGACCTCAAATCCTTGTGTTCATTGTAACACGAAATCATCAACATGCCCTCTTCACTGACTGGAGAGAAAGTTTAAAGAGTTTAAATCTGTAGGAGACCATTAGTTTAGCCAGGCTTACAAGAAAATCACGTGCACTATGAAGAATCATCCGTTCTCTTTGAAAGTCCAGTTTCTTAGGTGTTCAGTTTTCCAGGGCTGTGTCCCAGCTATGCTCCTAGTCTGTTCCACTAAAGCAGACACTTGCCAAGAAAGCCTTTAAGTTTCATTTCTTGACATTTTCTGAACAACCCTTCTCACTCGTAGAAATTTCTGTGCATAACTGAACCTAGTTGTTCTCACTTCTCTCTGGATTTTGCTGGTCTCACATTATGGTCATGTCCACCTCCCCATAGACTGCAGTGCTTCCCACAGTTCTGTTTCCTTATGCTTGCAGAAGAGAGTGGCAAAAGCTGGTTTATCAATTTATGCATGGAGTAAGCCAGGAATGATAGAACTGTAGAATCATTTAGGTTGGAAAATACCTTAAAGATCATTAAGTCCAACCTAGCACAACTAAGTCCAACACTAAACCATGTTCCTGAGCACTACATCTACCTGTCTTTTAAATACCTCCTTTCAGGCAGTTGTAGAATGATAAGGTTCCCCCCTCAGGCTCCTCTTCTCCAGACTGAACAGCCCTAATTGCTTCAGCCACTCTTAAGATCCATAAAGGATCATATGGATCAGATATATTCTTTGCCACATTACCCGTGTTTATCTACATGATCTTGAGTATCTTGTGACCAAAGGACTGAAAATCAAGTAGAATTAAAATATGTCAAGGCACATCTTTGCTGTCTTTATATTTCAAGATGACGATCATCAAATAGGATAATCCTGTGGGGTTCCTGGAACAATAAACTGTTTTGCGTTGCTTGAATTATTTGCATGTACAGAGTTACTCAGGAGTGCATGTCTCTGCAGGTTTGGAGCCTCTTTAAGGTTCAATTTTCAATATTTCAACTTTTCAGGATTTTACATGATCAGGTCAGTTTTGGAAAGTACCCTGTAAAATGCTTCACTAGGAAAACATCAGTACTTCTGCATCTCCTTTGTACTCAAGTTCTGGGAAAACATCTTGAGAAAGCATTCATCTTGTGATAGATTTTTCTTTTTGAGCTCTGAGATGTTTGTAACCTCAATGTAGTGCAAGTTTTCCTGTTGCTTGACATTGTTACATAGGGGGTATCTTACAAAAGTGGAACACAGAAGGAATCCCCTGTAGTTTTAATTCCTTGTGCATTTTCGACCTTTTTTAAAGAAACCCTTTTCTGCTACAGCTTCAATCATGATGAAGAACTATGATTTCATTCTTGTTCATTTCAAATGGATTAGAAAATATTGTCCAAATTGGGCACCGTGCCAAGATTGCCATTAACTTTTCCCATAAAATATGATTAAGGACCTTAACAAGCATTTAGTAATTAAGTGAAGTGCTTTGGAAATTTATATGCTGTCCACAGTTTGTCATGTTCTGTAAAATACTGAAGACAGTTTCTATGAAAAGCAATAAAAATAAAACACTTGAGAAACATCTGGGAGTGTTATCTCATGGGGGGATAGTTTCATTTGTAACAGGATATTTTGATATTTAAAATTAATGTTGTGTATAGTTGATTTTTGTTTGTTCTTTAGGTTAATGAATAATTGACTGAATTAATGGACTAATTCCTATAATCGTATATCCCATTCTAGTGTCCATGTTGCTTCATTTTGTATCCTGAGTTGATTATTTTTCATGTACTCCATTAATATGTGTACTGTTCTATATTTGAGTTCTGGTTTCACTTAGTGCAGCTGAATTTGCTGAAGCAACAGTCTAAAGAGAATGGGAGTGCTGAACAGACTCTAAATGAGGCAAATTTTCCTGTGGCATTGCAGGATAAAACAATATAGGCTTTCAGTCTCATAATGTTCAGTGGATGGCTGGGTGATGCTTTGTTTTTTTAGCTTTGCTAACAAAGAAAAAGATTGGTCTGTTCCTGCTGAGGTACCTTTTATGCTCTGTGGCCACTCAGAGTGATTTATGAGTAATTTTCTCTGCAAACCTCTTTTCCTTCCAACAGTTTCCAGCTTCCTTTGACACAGAGTACATTCTGGATCACACAACAACCTTAATGGAAAAACAGAACTAGATTAGCTTTGCTGTATATTCTAAAGGGATTAATTCAAACCTTAAAAATGGGAGAAGATGCTTTTCAAAACTGCAGAGGTATGGGAAGCAAAATCTGCTAGACTTAATGGTGGCTGGATTTTTTAATCAACTCAGTTTTTCCGGATTATTCCACCTCTTTCGTGTTTGGGATTCTGTTCTGATATTATTGCAGTTATATAGAGCTAATATTAAAAAAAGTTTGTAGTGCATAGGCTCAGGCTCTGTTTACATGCCAATTTTCCCAGCCACTATTAAAAACTTGACAGTTGCCACAAACCTTTGTGAAAATTGCTTTCAGATCCAGTTTTTCTACCAACCAGAGATTATAAAGTTTACAGTGTATTTTCATGTGGCAGAAGGAATCCAGAAAAAGAAACTTGTTACTTATTACTTTAAAAGAAAGCGTGATACTGCCTTTTTACACATGTATTATTACTTGATCCTTTGTTTCCGTGAAATTTAAAAAAAATCCAACCTTAGGATGGTGTCTAAGAATACTCACCTACGTGCATTTTGTTAAGTTGCTTAAACAATTAACAATTTTTGCCTTATTCTGTGTGTTCTCTCAGGGCATTCTACCTGGACAAGTCGAACTTGCCTCCAAATTCAACATCTAAAGTGGCTTATATAGATAAGGTAAATAAAAATGTTTATGTGCCTAATTAAACTTTGCATGTTACACACTGTTATTTTAATCCTTTGCTGAGACTGTCTTAATTCCATTGAAAAACTGAATTATTTGAAACTGGAGGCAGGGAAAAGAGGAGCTCTCTTGTAGCATTTTGTCTCACCTGTGTTTTAGGTGTGATGCAAAGCCATGTGATTCTGTATCAAAAGGTGTGGCTGGAGAGCATCAGTGTATTTGAGAAGAGGAACCATAGCCTTCCTTTTCCACTGTGCTTTTAGAGCAATGCAGTTGCTCCAGGAGCATGTATGAAGTGGAAGGATAGGATTGGGGAAGAGTAGGGGCAGGCAAAAAGTTTTCATTCTGAAAACTGGAAGTGCTGTTCCAAATTAAATACTCCTTCTGCATCCTGTTTAGAAGGCATTCTTCTCATCCTCCTTTGAATGCCTTCATCTGTCTTTAAACTTATGTGACTGAGAGATCCCAGGGGCTGTGGAAATCCATTTAATTCTCTCTCCTGTTGTTGGAGAGTTCATGCCCATGTTGCAGCCCAGTAAGTGAAAAAAGAAGTTCCTTCGGCCTTGCCTACACTGACTTCAAAAGTGATTGAGCTACTCTGATCTCATAAATAGTGATCATCAGCTGAGCCCTGGGACAGACTAAATTGTTATCACAGTATCATCCAGCATGAGTTTTAACAGACTGACAGTTGCTGTTTCTTGGATCCATGCTGGACTGCGTGGTGGGAATGAGGACATGTGCCTTTGCCTCTTTGCTTGGTGAGTCAGCAGCTTAAGTTTCTGGGCAAAGGTACATCTGGAGACATCTGGCTATATGTGGAGTGCTTGTTACCCCTAAACCTGTTCCCCATCTATGCCAGTGAAAAGTTCAAGGGCAAGTTAAGTGTCTCATAATCCAGATCTGATGAAGGGATGCTCAGTTAAGCCAATGCGTGTATTTTTGCATTTGGAGCAAGCTAATAGTGAGTGCATAATTGGTTTGTGGCTGATCCTTTTGCTCTGTCCTCCATAGCTCTGCATTAGTATGTCCCATGACAAAGTTAAATGTTATTGGTTTGTAGTATGTTTTTGTCATTTGTTAATTTTTTTTCCATGAAGTTACGTCAGGGTTAGGAATGAGACATTCACATAAATTAAGGACAGTATTGTCTTAATTATAAGCTGATTTTATCAGCAAGTCAATTAATCATTCTTGGCATCCTTTCTGTATATGTGTAAGGTTGTAGGTTGCCTCTTCTTGACTTCCCTTCTTTGCCAGTACCATTAGTGGAAATGGTATTGGGTCTGCTCTATCAATTGATGTGAAACACAGTTCTGTACGGAGTACTGGGAATGAAACAGTGACAGTAAGAATTCAAAGGTTTGAAAAAGTTGTCGTATGTCAAGTAACAGAAGACTACACTCTGTATTTATTTTAGGGAATTTGGCTTTAGCTTTATCAGCCAGTCCTTCTGTTCCATCTGCATCTGTCTTGACCTGCTCCAAAAGAACTTTTCATATGCTCTTAATAGCAAATATTTGAATTTCTCTCTCTTCCTTGCTTGCAGCTCATGAGGCCTCTCAATTGTGTAGATGAACTTTACCGACTGATAGGATCCTTTATCCGGTCCAAGCGCACCGCTGCCTGTGCATATACTGCGTGCAGTGCTTCTGGAGTTGGGCTGCTTTCAGTATCTTCTGAACTCTGCAGCAGGCTTGGAGCTTGTCACATCATTATGTGCAACAGTGGAGTTCACCGGTATGACTATTTCTTTTTCTCCTTTTGTTTCAGTCAATCATTCAGTCATTGCAGTTTGAAGGCTGCTGGTTTTTATTCATAGAGATGTTTTGCACTAAATATCTGACATCTTAGACTAAGTATCTAGCGCACATGAAATATTTGTGGTGAAATTCTAGGATTGTATTTGCAGTGATTGGCAGAAATGAGCAGTACAGTTTTGTGCAGTTGTAGTGGATTATTCCTCATTCACATCAGAAAAAGGCAGAAATCTTAATTGCTAAAGCATAAAAATGAAAGTTTCCTAGGTGAATGAGAAATGCTATGTTAAAGTCCTAATACAGGCAAGAAATGCTGGAATTTGTATTTGCTTTATAAGCTAGGGGAAACTGTAGCAAAGCTTATTTCAAGGAGAGAAACAAAATACAAGACATGCATTTTTAAAGGTATACCTCATGATAAGTAGAAGTTCAGCCTGTAGAACAATTGTTGTCATTAATACAATTAACTGATCTTTGTCATCAGTGCTAAGAGATTTTAATAGACGTGTATATATGACAATACCATCATTGCAGAACTCTCTAGTACTTAATGATATTCATCAATGAAAGCAATATATTTATGTTCCTGCTGGGCAGATTACCATGTTTTTGTACATTTCACCAAAAAAGCGAAGACTACGGGGGGGGGGGGCACCCAACAAACAAAATCCCGAAACATAACAAAGAATGTGATGCTAAACATCTGCTTTGTTTATAACAATTCCAAACTGTAGGCTACAGTTACCAGGTAGCCTGGTAACTATGGTACAGGTACCACTATGTTAAAAATATGCTCCTTTGTTTCTCATCTATGAAAATCTTCATTTTAGCAGACTTGGTTACCAATACATGGTGTTAGAATGAGTATTTTTTCCCCCTTATTTTCAGTAATGTCCTTTCTTTAAAAGAGCTTTGAGGAGAAGGAAAAAAAAAAGCAGCAGAGCTGCAATGCAGATTATTGGGCATGAAAAATGGGAAAAGCTCCGTATATAGCTAACGGAATTATTTGTATAAAAACAGTGCTTGCCATTTCTTTTAACAGAGTTTGGGTCACAAATTATTCAGAATGGTTTGGTGACTGAATAAAAGGTGATTTGCTTGAATCTATACATGGTCTGTTTTTAGATGAAAATAAATTATTTATCAAATTTCTGCTCAAAACTACAGCTAATTCAAAGGTATAAACTATTAAGTGTTTATTTAAGTATATTTAAGACAACACAAAATACTAGAAAACCAATATATTGGATTTCAAGACTATATCATACGAAGAGACTGAGTGAGCTTGGTCTGTTTAACCTGGAAAAGAGAAGTCAGAGAAGGGGACCTTATCAATGCTTGTAAATATCTATGGGGCAGGAGACAGGAGGATGGGGCGAGAATCTTCTCAGCTGTGCCCTGTGACAGGAAAAGGAGCAGTGGGTACAAAATAGAATAGAGGAAGTTCCACCTGAACATGAGGAAAAACTTCTTTGCTTGGAGGGTGACAGAGTACTGGAATAGGCTGCTCAGGATGGTTTTGGAGCCTCCTGTGGAGATTCAGAACCTGCTTGGACACATTCCTGTGCAACCTGCTGTAGGTGAACCTTCTTTCACACGGGGGTTGGACTGGTTGATCTCCAGAGGTTCCTTTCAACCCCTACCATTCTATGATTCTGTGATGATTAGCAATGGGAAAAGGGTTGAAAAATGTGTGGATGTTAATGGCTTCATGATCACCTATTTACATGAAGTAGAGGTGCAGAACACTTCTGTAAAAGCATGGCTAGTGCTGCTTTACAGAAAGTCCACTTGAGCTTTTGTACAATATACCATTACTTCACTCATGCATTAATAATGCCTTTGTTGCTTTCATCTGTTCAGAGAAGGAAACATCAACTTTTGGCATTATTAGAGACACTTTCAGGTAGGCTGTCTAGAAAAAAGGAACACATTACTTGAGGATTTTATAGGTAGCCAAAGAGTTTTTGCCCTGAACTTCCAGAAGTTCAGAAGAAAGCTAATGTATTTAGAGACTAGAAGGGATTCTTGTACTATCATTTTTTAAAATGGTAAAAGTTGAGGTAGTTTTTTTAACAACAGTTTCCTGAAGTTATTATTGTGCATGCAAGTTAGACAGCCAAAAAAGTTTTTCCTTAGAATTTGGTATCATCTTGATGTCACTTCATATGCTGTTTCCTCTTTCTGGCCTCCCTGTGCCACATCTCTGGAGTCCAGCACTAAGTAGGCTCTGCTTTTTGGCACTCTGAAATTGCTTTTGCTCAGATAGAAAGGTTGGTTTGTCTCTAGCTATTAGGTTTGTTGGGTGAATTTTGTTCCCAACATTTCTACTGCTAAATTCTACTGTGTCTTTGAGGATCTACTCCCCTTGCTGCTCTGCACAGTGAAAGTATTTTGTAGCACCATAAAATTCTGCAAAGAGGACAGAGGAAGAAACACTAGGATGCTGGATGTGACATAGATAATTTTGCTTTTTGTCTGCAATCTTGGAGACTTAATTCTTCTGTTTGTTGCAATATTATTTAATCAGGCTAGATAATCTTGCAAAATAATGCTTTTCAAGTTGCAAATTAGTTCTTCAGAGTTCAAGCTACTGATTTTCAGTAAGAGAGGAAATTTATCTCTGATTGTATTCAGCAATGTGTTTGCCCTTCTGTATTCTTAGAAACTAATGCTGTGAATTGCTTGAGTATGGTCAGTCACAGAAATCCCCCTTTTGTAGCCCCAGACCAAGAACTCACAACTACTTTTTATGACTGTGCTGCAATTATTAAATAATTTGAAAACTGGTATAATCTACAGATGTTACTAAGCAAGCAGGTAGGGGAAAAATGTGAATGGTCTTCTCTTATCAGTCCTACCAGCTTAAAAATGAAGAATAATCAAACCAGAGAAAGGTTCCTGTATGCCTTCTTTTAAAAATACTCATTTTAACCTAATTTCTACAACTGATCTCTCATGGGAGAGAATTTCTGAGAGGCTGTGGAAGAGTTCAGGGTGCTTGGCTGGTCAGCATCTTTTTTATGTTCCTGGGAACTGAGGAAACTATTAAACTGTCAGAATTTAGATATATGTAATCGGCTTCAAACAAAATCTATATGAATATTCACTCACTCAATTTATCTGTCTTTTACTGAACTGACTGGAGAGTCCTTTGTATGATTTTGCAACATAGATGTCAAGGATTTACTGGGGTAGTGTGTGTGTTCTGCCACCCCTCCTTCAGAAGCAAATTCCAAATAGTTTGAGAAGGAGGTGCTGGGTAGCAGTCCAATGCAGAAGAAGTCAGGAACTATGAAACAGCAGCTTTGTCTGTTTTGACAGTGATTGCTGATCTCTGGATCAGCAGTGTCTTGGTTTCTGAGTTCTCTGTGATCCATATTAAATTGCTTTTTACACTGCACTAGGCTAAAGCAGCTTGACAGAGTTCATATTTTCATCCCTACATCCAAGATAATGCTGGGGATTTTGAATTGCTAGTGATTGCTTTGCTTTGATTTTTATTATGACAATACGTTTACCAATTTACATCAGAGCCTGAAATCCTGTATCTATTTCAGACAGCATTTCTTTTCAAATATATTTTGATCACCAGAAAAACAAGGATGGTGAAAACTAAGTCCCTTTAACCTTCACTGTCCTATGTGACAAGTGAATTCTACAAACTCCCCTTGTATTGTTGTTAGTGAACATGCCTTGTTGATCAACATCAGGAACAGAGCTCTAAATTAGTCCAAGAAATCAATAGTCTGCATTTCTATTTTCCCTGTTTTATCATCCATAATTATATTTCTGCCTGCCATTCAACTGTCCCTCTGTAAACAATGCTCTGCTTTCTTTACTTGTATTCATTTTTTTGAAGTTGTAATCACTCTGTATAAATGTGGGTGATGAAAGGCACTTTTAAATTTTATTGAATCATGATGTTTGCTCCTGCTTGAGGGAGAAGAGCGAGACTGCTCTGCACAGGCATGCCGTAGCATCTTTCCATGCCAAAATGAAATTAGGTGCAGCAGCTGCAGAAGTCTATTCAGGGACCATCGGCCTTACAGGCTCAAAGGAATAATTTAAAGCATCCAAATGAAACAAATCCCAAGTTTATTTAAAATTTTGCATTTCCTGGAGGATTGAGAGAAAAGAAGTCTTTTGTAATCTTGACGAATCCCAGAAAAAACACTACCTTATTTTCTTTTCTGAATTTTAATTTCCTCCCCAAAAAGTCTCTCCTTAGTGATACCATCCTTCAAGCTGTGGGGTTCTGCCTGGAAGGCACTCTGCTGAATGATGAGGCAGGTTTTGCCAAGGGTTGATTATGCTGTCTCTTGTAGCTGGCACAGCTCCTGCAATCCAGCTAAACCTGCTCCATCTTCCACATAGCAAAGCAGAGTAACACCATAAGCTATCCATCATGGCCAGCTGCCTTTCTGTGAATTAAATAAAACAAGGTGAAAAATATGAACTCTGATTTTATATTTAAGACATTCTATCATAAGAGTGCTTCCTTTCAGATTATTTGAGAAATTTTTCTGTAGGAATTTAGTTCTGAGCTCAGTGTTACAAAAAAATACCTCCTTGAAGATTTGCAGCTATATTTAGGCTATTAGCTCCACAGTAAGAAGGCTTTCTGGGATCGATGGCTCTACTTTCAGGGGATAGGTAAGCACAAGCTGAGGAACTAACCCTTGCATCACTCCAGCTTTCTGGTCTAAACAAGTCTAAACTGTGCTTTTAGTCCTGCTACCTTCCCATTTAATCAAGATTCCTTTCTTTTTTTTAACTGACAGTTTTGTTGTCTGTCTAAAATTAGTGTATTTTAGCAATACCCTACCTACTGAGGCATAAACAAATTTGCTTTCATAAAACAATTTAAAATAGTTGGGGCAATCTCAAGCACAGTTACAGGCTGGGAGGAGAATGGATTGAGAACAGCCCTGAAGTGAAGGACTTGTGGTGCTGGTGGATGAGAAACTCAACATGAGCCAGCAGTGTGTGTTTGCAGTCCAGAAAGCTAACCATATCCTGGGCTGCATCAAAAGAAGTGTGGCCAGCAGGGTAAGGGAGCTGATTCTCTCCCTATGCTCTTACTCAGTTCTGGAGACCTCAGCACAGGAAGGATGTGGATCTGTTAGATGAAGTCCAGAGGAAGACCATGAAGATGATCAGAGGGCTGGAGCACCTCCCATATGAGGGCAGGCTGAGACAGTTAGATATATTCAGCCTGGAGAAGTCTCTGGGAGACCTTAGAGCAGCCCTACAGAACTTAAAAGGGGCCTACAGGAAAGATGGGGAGGAGCTCTTTATCAGGGAGTGCGGTGATAGGATGAGGGATAAATGCTTTAAGCTGAAAGAGAGGAGATTTAGATTACATATTAGGAAGAAATATTTTGATGTGAGGGTGGGGAGGCACTGGAAGAGGTTGCTCAGAGAAGTTTTGGATGCTCATCTTGGGAGGGTTGGATCAAGGCCAGGTTGGATGAAGCTTTGAGCAGCCTGGTCTAGTAGGAGGTGTTTCTGTCTGTGGCAGGGATATTGGAACCGGGTGATCCTTCCAACTCAAACCAGTCTATGATTCTATTATTTTATTCCAGTCCATGCTGGAAAGCAGTTATGTAACTCTTAAATATGTCATAATTTGTCTTCAGACAAAATAAACAAGACATTTAGCACAAATAGGTAGTTTCTACAGTTATGATCTTTTTTTTTAATCTATATTTGCCTTTCATAGGTAGTCTGGTACTTTTTTGCATTGTTCATCTCTAATACGTATGTGAAAGACTACAGTCTTAAGAGTTCTCTTGCCTGTTTTAAATTTTGAGACACTATTTTGCTTAAAAATGCAATCTGAAAATGCAAAGAAGTGTGTAAAGTGCATTGAAACAGGTAAGATGGATCTAACTTGTTACTACTATGGATTTCATTTTTTTTAGGGTTTTTTTTCTTACTTTGGATTTCTTTTAACATAATGGACCAGGACAGGCATTTAGTAGCAAGGCTGACACACAGTAGATCACTTTGCTCTGCAGAATCATCCTCACACTTCAGTTCTTTGCAGCATTACCTTACCTGCTGTCCAGATCTTTGGAAGAATCTGATTCTTCCGTACAAAAACTGTTACATTACAACAAAACCAGAATGGATCCTCTTGAGCCATCTAACATTAAAATCTTATCTATATCGTCTTTAAATTCTGAGGTGGAAGGGAGTTAACAGAATAACCTGAACTATTACAGGACAGGAAGTAAATTGCAATTTTCCAGCAGATTTACTTGCCTGTTTACATGGGAAAAGGCCTTTGATGTGAAAGACTTTCTTTTCAGTTTTCAGGTTGTTGTTTTTGTTGGTTTTTTTCTTTAGATTTTTTTTTTTGGTTGCTTTTTCAAATATGGCTGAGGATGAGCAAGCAAAAAGCATGGGATAATCTGAGTCTTCTGAAAATGCTGTTCTTTCATCAAGCAAAGAATATTTAGTGGTGGATGTGCCTCCTTATAACATTTCCAGCTGATTAAAGACCCTACAAGAAGGATGTTCCTTAAAAGATGCTCTATGCATTTTTTTAATACTGACAGATGAATGATGAAAAGAAGTGCTAGTTTTGTTCCTTACAACATATGGAAAGAGAAGTAATTAAACTAATAAAAATGCCATTAAATACATATTGAGTAGAAGCCTTAGATTTTAATTAGACTAAGCACACATACATCCTATCATATTTTGTTTCCTATTCATATAGCAAGAACATAATGCATTTCGACATCTCTGACTATGGTAACTATTAAACCAATCTGTTTCACCTTATCTTTTCTACTCAGAACATTTTTCTGAGGGATATTTTGATGCATCTTTGGATGTAGGGTAGCTTGAAGCCTGAGAATTAATTGAATGATTTACTTCGTTTTTACTTGGGTAACAGATACAGATTTTGCTGAGTCACAGCTCTGTAGGTAGCATACGTGAATTCAAATTAGTTTTTTTTGTAGGTGACATAAAAAAAGCTATCCTGAAAAAATCCATTTATTAGTAAATTTAAATCTGTTTTCCTCTTTTACAACTTCATGTTTCAGTGTAAATGTATATTTATCCAGCCCATTTGCTGCCCTTTAGTAAAAATAACATCCAGTCAGAAGCAAATGGACTGTTGGTGATTGAAAATGATTTAACCCCTTTTGTTCAGGATAGTCTGATCCAGAAGATGTTTGAAAGTTTGTATTTAATCTTCACTAATGTCATGACTGATGGGAGAGTGGGGATAGCAGGCAGGGGCTGGGAGCAGCTGCAGCTCCTTCTGTTTCTTGGAAACCAAATGGGTGAAATGAGGAATTCTTAGCCCAGTTGTGCTGGGAAAGCCAAGTGTCTGTGCTGCTTTGCTGCTGTAATCTGTTAACACAAGGAATTTGTGTTTCTAACTGACAAATTCTGAGATGATGAATTTGAGTCTTTTGTTTTTCTGGCATAAAAGAAGAGATAAGAGGAAAACAGGGGGAGTGAAAACAGATTTTGATTTGTTTACACTGTAAAATATATAGATATGGGATTTATACTTCCCTTAACAGAATGTTATGAAAGCACTGAAGAAGTTTTTCCCCAGTTTGGTTTGTCCAGGCTGATTATATCCAAATGAACAGATACTTTCAGTGGTCAGAACTGCTTCCAGATTACTTTGTAAACTTCAATACCATCTGCTTATCACCTCCAAAATGGAGGAGAAATGTAGGTTATTACATATTGCATATAGTTGCAGAGAATCTTGGATATTGATCCTTGCTCAGACCACCAGAACAGTCACCATGTGAGGAATTCCCAGGTTTCATACTTCATAAAATTGTATAAACTGTATCGGTTTAAATTTGTATTTGATTGATCTGTTTGTACTTGGCAGCCCTGTTGCTGAGGTTCTTCCAGTTAAAACTTTTCTGTGTTACTGTCTGATGTTTTGTGTGTGCATTTGTTTCTTTCACAGCTGGTTTCCAGGGCAGTTTGATTTGTAGTAATGGGTATGTAGTAATTAAAAAACTATATTTGAAGAGTTGGGAGAAGGCACGAGTATGTAAATACATGTTTAATAGGGAGTCAGTTCAGCATAGCACCATGGAAGGTTTACATGATCAGTTTTATTAGAGGATGCCATCTTATTGATTTGGTAACTAAAATGAAACTATTTGATTGTTGTTGGGGTTTTGTATTTAGAAAGTAGTAACCTCATTTCATAATTTCATGACAAAAGCCATAAAAAATAATTTCCATTTAATTCTACCATTTGCAAGACCTTTTACATGCCTTAAGTGACACACAAAATCTCATGGTATTAAATTGCATCTCTAATGAAATAAATAGTAAATTGAAACGCAATCATACCACCGATGCTATTTTAACATTTTTTTAACATATGCTAATAGGTTAGTATGCTTTTTTTTAAAGAAACACTGGAACCTCACCTCATATGTAAAATGTTTGTATTAAAGAGGTATGATAATAATGAATATCATCACTACTGTCATCTTGAGTATCTTCGCTACTGATTTCCTAGGATACATTAAAAATGTTAGCCTTAGAATTACTATTCTTTCTTGCCTTGAGGTGATATCTTCAATTTTAGCCTATACATTTCAGGATTGTACTGTAGATGTTGCCTTTCTCCATAGTAGCCTATTAAAGAAATCATCACTGCTATTTCACTCATTCTCTCTACTTTTCCCACTCTGAATATGTCTTTATCTATGCACTTGGCAACCTTATTTCTGAATCACGGTTAGCATTGTCAAAATTTAGGCGGCTCATAATGTCCATGATCACCAACTATTTCATCGGGCTCAGATAGGGAGTAGATTGGCAGACCTTTCCAATCAGCTCTGACAAAGCAATACCTAATTCTTCAACCTGGGTTTCATTTAGGATATTCTTTTGTTAGATTTGATTCACACATGCAGAATATGATTGTCCTGTCCTTTCAGTCTTTTGTGTTCCAGGAAGACAGAATTTATGGGAAAGTTGGCTCAGTAACTCATTGGTTGAAAGCTGTACTTTGAGCCCATTAACCTCTATTATAGCTACAGAGAGCCTTTTTACCCTTTTTCTCTGGCTTAGATTACACCTGCCAAATTAGATTTCAGATACGTTTGCTGTTTCCTGTTGTCAGTGGAACAAAACTTCCTTTGCAGTTTGGTCTTGAAGTTTAGATGTTTAGATTTTGGTGGGCAAATATGAGCATGTACTTTATTTGTGCAGTATCTCACCTTCCAATTACAAGATAAAACACAGTGTTTAGAATTTCTGTCTAATATTATGCACCTTAATCAAACCTCTAACACAAAAGATCAATAGATTTTTCCCTCAAGATAACTTTGACGTTGATGTATACAAGAAGCTGGGGAATGAAAATTATTTCATTACCAAGGAAAATCACTTGGCTTATAAATTTTTAATGAAAGGCCATTAATAAAGCTACAGATAAAATTTAATATCTTCTGTGTTCACTACTGTCAAACTTTTTACAGTCCATAAATTTGCTTAAGCGGTATTTAAAGCATGTCAGGGTTTTTTTTCAGTAAGAAAATAAGCCCAGACACATTTTTCCTCCTACAGATCTTCTGCTCAGCAAGATGAGTGTTTGATTGAAACATATTGTCTCTTCTGTGTGCATAATATAAACTATGCAGAATCAGCTGGTCAGAATTTTGCCAAAAGTATATGCAAAACTATATTTTAACCATATGTCTTAGTTTTATTATTTGAACTTGAAATATGCAGCGTTTGTCAGGTTCTATTGAGGATCATTTCTGTGCACCTCCTCTTTCTGGTTGAGGAGATTTGATTATGCAGCACTTTGGTTGTAAACAGAAAAAATTATCAAGCAGCTTACTGATGCAGAATGGACCCACTCTCACCTCTTGGGTGATAGCAGCCCTCAAACACGTGCTTTCCAAAAAGTATCTGTTTCTACTCAGTTTTGTTACCTGTATTTGTGAGTCTTACACAGCTTTGGTTTTGTTTGTATGAGAAAACAACTATCAGTCCTTGTCCTCCTCATTGCAACTGAAATCGGATGGCATGTCCGAAATGATTTTCCTTAGTATTTCTTGTCTGGTGTGATGATAGGTTGTCCTACAGCAAAATCTTTACCTCTGAAACTTGCTCTGACAAAGCAATTACAGCCTTTTCATTAGGATGTGGTACCATGATCAGTTTTTGTCCTCAAGTGTTTACTTGAAAAAGATTGGTAAAGTAGGAAAGGACAGTTATTTGAAAGAATGCCCTACTTATTTCCTTTTCCTGAAAGGTGTAAATGTCTCTTTATTTTGGACCAAACTACAGTAGCATACCATGAGAATAATTAATCTAAATTAAGGCAAGACATCAGGATCCTGGTATCAAAGCTAGGGTTTGCATTAACAGTGGAGAATGAGAGAGAACATGTACAAAACAACCTGAAAAGGGATTTATACAAAATCGCAAACCCTTTTTTACCTTGGATTTTCACTGTCTCATGCACTGGCAAAGCCATAGTTGGATCGGATTTTTTTAATGTTTGTTTGTTTGTTTTTAAACAACAGTAAATCAGTGTAAATGCAGTTGGTTGTAAGTCATCAGGAACACTTGTTACACTCAAAGTCTTTCTACTGAAGGAACATTTTAGTGTTCAGACTAGTATCTGCATGGATGAGGGAGTGGGAAGGGACAGGTCTACTCTGCAATGCTTTTATTGATAAATTTTTAAAGAGATAATTGATCTAAAAGCAATTATTTTGAGGAAATGATTGCTAGCACGTAACTGACTTCTGTCTTCCACTACAGCTGCACTCTGAGTGTTACCCTGGAGCAGGCGATCATTCTGGCTCGGAGCCATGGACTACCTCCTCGCTATATCATGCAAGCTACCGATGTCATGCGCAAACAGGTAAGATGCTCACTGCAGTCAAGATGATATATTATCATAAAACAAGAATGACTACACAAAGCATTTTTTTAACCTCCATCTTAATGTTGTCAAATATCTGTGTGAGTTTTCTTAGTCTGGGTATTTTGTTGTTCTGGTTTAATTCTCTTCCTTTATTGTTGACTGGAAGTTGTCTTTTTAAAAAATACTGGGGCAGGTTTTTTTAACCGGCTTGCATTTTCTGTACGTGTGAATGGATCATAATTTTTACAGGGTTATGATTTTATGTAATGATTTTTGTGTAGTAACTGCTGTGGCATCATCTTGCATCAGAATAGTCTGTTGAGTAAGACAGTCTTTATTTTAATATATATTGCCCATTAAAATAACATATGGCTATTAATTATTGTTAATAAAAAGTTTTGCATATACTGAATGAAAGGAAAATGTAGGAGCAAAGGGGAGAAATAAATCCTGTGTTAATTAACTTTCCAGGCAAGATTCCTAAGAACCATGTACTTATTTCAAAACACCATTATTCAATCTTTGTTCATACTGGGAGGCTGTTTTAGGTAGTTAACCACCTCAACATGAACTTTTAGTGCTAAGGTAAGGCAAAAAATGCCGAATTAAATGGCAATATCAATGTAGAATGGGGATTACACTCTACTGTACTTGCACGATTTTTCCTACAATATCTTGTTATCAGATAAATACTTTGAAAAGGATGTTTGGAATCTTGGAAGGAGTTCAGAGGAGGAACATGAATGATTCAGAGGTCGTTAGACAAGGCTTATGAAGCAAAGATTAAAGAGCTCAACCTATTCAACTGATCAAAGGGAGGTTGAGTAGGGGCTTAATCTCTCTGTGTGCATATGGAATTTATATCCCATCCTGTGGTATTTTTTAACCTTATGACAAAAGCATAAACAAGATACAGGAAGCACTCAATCTTGAAGTGAAAAAAAGATAATTAAATATTGGAACAATTAATCACTGATAAGAAAGATTAATCATTTCTGAGGTTTCATTTGCATCTAATTTTATGATTTTCATTAGTGCTACTACATTCTGTGAAGCAATCACAGTTCAGCTGTGAAAATGATTAAGCAGCTATACTTCACTTCTGACTTATAGATAAAAGTACAGACAAAATATAGACAAATATATGCTAGATCAAACCTTTAGTCTGTTAAAGCAATTGTGTAGTTACTCTCAAGCCATGGATTCTGATAAATTATATGTAGGTGCTACTTCCTAACATGACAGTTTCACACATCAGTTAACATGCATCAGAGTAGTCTCGTTCCTTTTCATATTGGGGCTTCACTTTTTTTGGTGCATAGATTAAGTTTCTGTGGTGAATAAATACTATCAAAGTTCTTGAACCAGGTCATGTAGGTCAACTCAGGAATTATAGCTTTAACTTGACTTGAAAAAAAAGCTACTGCTCTATAAGAACAGACTTTAATGTATAGATTGATGTCTGCTCCTGAAATACCAGGCAAAAAACAGATCTAAAAACGTGAATGTAGAGTTTTGCATATGTGTGCTTGCAGGATGCATTCTGTCAAAGAGCACGTTTTAGATGTACAGTTCTAGACCATTTTTAAAGATGCTGATTCATTTGTAGATCTTTTGCAATTTATTAAATGAAAATTAAAGACAAAATGAAAGTAACTTTCATGGTTTTGAGCAGCTGTAATTGTACTTGCTGAAACAGAGATGTAGAGAGACTACGTTCCCTGAATCAGATGATCAATAGCTGTTAAAGATACCAATATCTCAATACCACCTACAGACACTGCAAAAAAAGTGTGCTAGTGTGCTTTTTTCACACATTATTCCTCTTGCAGGATGAAATAATGGCATTTAATAGAGTAATAACCTTTTGTTGTAATTTTAAATCAATCTTGGAGTTCTGTAGTAGAAATATAACCCCCCATTAAATTCTAAATGTTTTGGAATAATTTCAACAACGCACTATGGTATTTTCTTGAAACCTGTTCCGGATTTAATGTTTAAATTTTCCATAGGACTTACCTGTTGGGAGCATAATGTAGGTCATAAAACTTAGAGGGAGAGGGAAAGCTTCTTGGGGTTTGATGAGGAGCATTTAGTTAAGGGCAATACAAGTTTCTTTTACCTGGCTAAATATAAAAAAACCCGTAACAAATGAGATCTTTGTTAGGCCAATTACACCCTGAATCTTTTGTGAAATAAAGACATTAGCCATAAGGAGGTGCAAATAGAAGGACGTCTATTCCATCTGTTATTCTGCAGAAGCCAGCAACTAGTGCCTAGCAGTAACAGCTTTGCATGAGAAATTGTCTGGAAGCTGACACCTCTTCCAGCTCGAGACACCAGTACTGAATAACTGGAGGCACCCGATTTAACAGATCACCTCAGGAAGTTGCTTTTTCTTTTAAATTGAATGAGATTGTGATCGTGTTTAACAAGATTTACAATAGTCCCAACTGTATTGTTGGAGTAATTTTCAAAATAATTGCCCTGCCAGTTGTAGTTAGATATTCACAAGCACCTGCTCTGTGAGAATTATGGAGACCAGCTTTCCTTAGAGAGTTAGTATGAACTTGAGTCCCTTGGATGGTTTTAGTTAAGTGGTTTCTGCTTTTCATCTTCTAATCCAGTTTAAACCGATTTTTAAAAAAATACTAAAGGTCTCAACTATCTTTTAATAACTTTGTTTACTCATGTATATTTGTTCATGTAAACATCTGTACCTGCAAAATAGTATGTCAAGCATCCTGATAGAAGTGTGTCTTCAGGATGCAGCAAGATGTGAAGAGGACAGAGCCCTAGCAAAGGGGCTACAGGGGGGCATAGGGCTCTGAGGAAGAAAGGCAACTAAAAGAATGATAAACAGAAAAGGTTAGAAGAGAGTTTGTGTTGTTGTTTAAGTGAGTAATCATTTTTCCATGCCTTTTTTTGAGTATAAAAACATCACTGCATTTTGAATAACTCTCATAAAAAGTGTACTGATTAGAGCTCTCTGAGCGGGGCATAAAGAGAATCTGTTTTCTGTATCTGACTAGTTCTTGCTATCCCAAAATTAGTGTGTAGCTTGAAAAGAAACCTATTATTTTTTCTCATGGCAATGAGAATGTTAGGGTCCGAAAGATTTTGCTAAGATGACGAGGCAGAGTTGCCAGCAGTATAAATGTTTATTAAAAATTATAAAAATAAATGCACATAAAAATCAGTAGCCGATTGATCAGCGGTCGCCCCGTGCCAAATTGGAATGACCACGACTTGAGTATTCCAGAGGTTTTTATAGGTACAAGTTCCTACAGTTAAACAAAGACTTCAAAAGGCATGCAATTAGCACAAGAATTTTTACAAGCTAGATAGCAAGATTGAGGTGTTGGGGGAGGATTTACGGTCATTCTGGGGAGTTGCCTTCTGAAATCCCCCTTCATTCCTTCCATGTAAGAATCCAGATTGATGGTAGTGTCTCTTCAGAGCTGCCCACATCTTTCAGCAGTGCTCTGGCAGTACTGGTACACAGAGGGAAGCATTCTGGAGCCACGTAGCACAACTGCCCCTTACGCCTACATGAGACAAACAGTGTGAATATTTTCATTGCTATAGCTTTAAGAATAATACTGGAGAAGTGTAAATCAACAGTATGTTGAAATAGAAATGGTATAAAGGTGCTCAGTGTAGACAAAGAGTTGCCATGCAGTAAGTTGCTAGTAATTCTTGGGGACTTTTCCTGAAAAGAAATAACAGTCTGGTAGTTGTAAGTAAGGTCTAATTTGTTCTCCTGATAAACAATAAATTACATGGTTGTATAAAGCTAGACTCCTTTTTAAATCAACATATTTGATTTATTTTGTGAGAAAGGTATTAAAATCGATCTGTCTAGTGAGTGATGCAAGTAAAAATAGACCTATTTTGTTCTCAAAGGTAGTCACAGCACTGATGTTCAGGATCTACGTATGATTAATTTAGATAATTTTCCCATGTGTGTTTATATTCTGGTTCTCAGTTATGTTGATCGTATGCCAGTTTCAGCAGTCAGCCATGGTGGAGTTTATTATGATAAAATTTTAGAAAATAGTACTGTGGGAAGGTCATTGATGGAGGTGAAGGTCTGGACTCAACTTGTCTAACTTTGTAACCAACACCAGATCAGCTGTGCTTATCCTACTTATGACAGACACTTGTATCTGTTCTTAAACTTCCAATAGTGCAGACTCCTGCAGAGTTATCCTGAAATGGTCGTTTGCAGAGTTTTCATAGCCTTTTCATTAGGATGTTTTACCTAGTGACTCATTTGAGTCTTTTTTTAAAATTTCCCCCCAACCTTTAATTTAAGTCTCCTGTTTGTTCTCTAGGATACTGTAGAGACCAGATTTTATTCCCTGTGTAGCAGCAGACTTTTAGTATTTTGAATGTTGCTAGAGATGAGGCATCTCTAGCCACTCTGGGCAGCCTGATTGAGTATTTCACCACCCTTATCATAAAAAATTTCTTACATATACTTTGAATCTACCCTCTCTTCGTGTAAAACTATGACCCCTTGTCCAATTGCTACAGGCCCTGCTAGAAATTCTATCCTGAATTTGATTATCATTTTTGGCATAAGCTGTCACTTGTGTTGATAGAACAACATCAGTTCATCTGATATCTCTTTTTTTCAGTTGTCTTTTCTTACCTAATTATTCTCCCTGTTCTTCTCTGAACACTTTTCAAGTTTTTGCTAAAGATGAGAAGTAAGCGTGAAGAATTACAAAAGCATTATGTAGCACTTCATGATCGAGCAATAATATGGTAGATAAAAAGATAACTCTTAAGTGATGCACACAGGGGAAAAAAACAAACTCAAAGTTCCCATTCAAAATAATTGACTGTGAACTTGCCATTGCATGTCACGTTCAAGACCTCAGGATATGATAGAAAAGATCAGCTCAATTCTCAGTAGCTATTTGTAAAGCAAATCAGATGTTCTAGAGGTTTGGGCAAGGATGACAAGGTAGAAATCATGCTGTCATGACACTTCATTTTGAACTCTCTGATTTTCTAATCTCTTCCATAATGATATAGCATGATGGAAAAGGTACAGAGAAGATGAGAAAAAGTGAAGAAGACTTGAGAATGGTTTATAGATGAGACAGGCAGAAAAAAATGATGTAGGATTGTGCATCTTTATGAGTGAAGAATATGACAGAAGTCTAAAGAATGTGAAGCATGGGTAGGGACTGACTGTTGTCCCCACCAACACAGAACTAAAGCCATCAAATGAAACTGGCAGATCCAAACCAAATTAAAATAGTGGTTCTTGACACATCAAGCTAAGATTGTACCCAGGATGTGGAGGTTAGTGATATGAAGTTATTAATGGATTCAAGATGTGATGAGAAGAGAATTACTGAAATCTGTTAAATGTGTATTTGCTGGTGAACAGAGGAAGTATTAAGTGACTAATGATTGTATTATGGAGGAGTTTCTGGAGAAAAACATGTTTGTCATAGTCTGTAATTACATGTCTTTTGCAACAGTTGGAGACAAGCTTAGATCTAAAGCTAGTAAAATCACATTTATATTCTGCCTAGTTATATTCACTATCTTTGCCACTGTTTTTTTTTTCTACAAGAAATGTAAGAATACTATTATTTGTGGCATGTGTTGACTGACAAACTCTAAGAACTTACCTGTGTGTAACCATCATCTTTTGTTTGAGACTGTAACGGTGAACAAAACCCTTCTCAGTTACCTGGGTACCAAATTTCAGTTAAATGCAAGGTCTAGCTTTATTCTGCAAATTGAATCAATGATTATATATACCTAATTTTTACATCATGTGTATCTGCTGTTTGGAATGTAAATTGTCTTTGATGTTTCACACCAATCTAAGATCTTACTGTAAGAATTCTGAGATCACTTATTTTTGTCCTCTGTTATTTTGTCCTGAATTTAGGTAATACTGCTTTAATTTGTTCTCAACCTTAGAAAATTCTAAAAGGAGAGTTGTTTCAGGACATGAAGCACATGTATTAACTGTTAGGTTGTAAGCAGTAGTTATGTCCATCTAGAAAGCTCAGCAAACTTTCTACCTTGTGTTGGAATAAATGAAGCAAAATTGTTTTTTCTTTCACAGGGTGCAAGAGTCCAAAACACAGCCAAGAATTTAGGAGTGAGGGATCGAACACCACAGTCTGTCCCAAGGTAATTGATTGTTTATGTCCTAGACCATGCTTTTGTCTAGTTTGTGCCAAATTATGTCCTAGACACTCAAAATCTAACAGCAAATATTGATTGTATTGTGCACTAACTGGTAAGATTTGGATTTTAATGTACATAAAATCAATTATGTTCTTAGATGTACAGTTTTACTTAAAGTAATTAGTTGCAGAAGTTCAGGCTGTGTAGCTCCTCAAACTGTGCCAATTTTTTTGAAAATGAAACCTAGCTCATGTTAATTATGAAAACACTGGAGAAAAGACTTCATCACTTGTGATGTTTAGTGGTTTGGGGGAAATACTCATAACTAAATCCATAACCTCAATTAAATTAAATACTGTACTGCAGTATCTTGGCAAAATCACGTTCTAGTTGTTTTTAGAGAGGACATAGTCTCCCTTTGTCTCTTTCTGTAACATCCATTAGAATGAAAAATGTAACTATTTTCTATTTATCCAGCTTTTTAATGCTGTGCTGGATTGCAGCTATTTGAAATATTTCTTAGCAAGCACAGTACTTGTAAATGAAAATAACAGACAACAATGTTCTTGATATCTTAAAGGTGGTTTATTAATACAGATCTAATTTAAACTCTTTTTTTACCAATTTAAACATAATATTTTTTGTTGATGAGTGGTAACATGTTTAACAAGCTAAGCAGATACATGGAATACATAACAGACCCACTGCGATGTTTAGATTTCTGTAAGGTAACAGTGAATTAGTCACACTAGATAGAGGTAACCATGTGAATGAACACACATGTGATCCATAGTCTTACAGAAAGACTGGCTTCTGGGTCCATACCAGTGATACACAGGAACTTTTTCTTAGGCAGTTTGCTCCCCTGTTCTCAGGTGTCTCCATTTCCCCTGGTAGGGCATCGGGCTACTTCTTATAATTTGCAACAAATCACTGCACATTGATGTGCCTGTGCTCAATATGATCCTAAAAAAGGGAAAGTACATAAGTGAATAAAATGTGCGTTAATCTGAATAGCCGCTGCCGTCCAGTTGCTTAAAATTCCCCTACATCATTTGCTCTGAGGACAAGTAGTCTTAATTACCATTTTAACTGAAGAATACACAGATCTTGGTACTTGGGGCTGAGGGTTTCTGCACATTGTTCCACAGAAATTAGATGTCACTAAAATATCAAGAACTAACTCCACAACAATTACTTAGATGAGATTCTGACAGTAATTTTATTTGTCTTCTACCAGCTTTGAATATTGCTGCTTTATTACACTAGCAGAATCAAATAACTCAATAACCCCTGTTTATTTTTCTCTGCGTACTTGTCTGCATAAGGATCAAGCCATATTATTCTCTTATTGTTGTACAAATATGAGATATACATGTATTGGCTTGTATGTGGCTCCTAAAAATACATTGGCATCTGTACAATGTGACCTTAAATGAGCACATTTCTGAATCTGCCAGGTGACAATGGGGAGGAACCCAATGATCTTCAGATCACATTATGGTGGAGATTTGAAAGCAGGTTTGCACTTGTTTGGCTGACAAAACTGATGCTCCCAGTTCTTACCATCCCTAAATGATACTTCATGATAGTAGATTCCCATGTAATTCAGGGAAAGGTTCTTTAGCCCATGGTCATTGTGAATTGTCAGCATCCCATGGTTTTTAAGTCCTACAGGAACTGAAATCTGAGAACAGCAGCTACCCTGCCCTGTTCTTGCACAGTCATAGGATGCTTTTTCTGACAAGATATGCCTCGATGTTGAAGAGGCTTTTGCTATTCACGAGGGCAGCCTTACATACTCTGCCTCATACTTTCAGTAGTGGAGCATCTTGTCAAGAAGATACCAGGGCATTGATTTGGAATGGTTTTGAAACCCAACCACGTGCACTGATTTTGTAGTATGATTTTGAAATGTATGAATAGGTAAAATTGAGTCATATAAATTAATTCTGATGTTTAGCAGGCAAATTTGCAGAATATACGTGGAAAACTCTGATACCTTGAGCATCTTAAATATCCTTAGTCCCTAAGGCACTGGGTGATTCACCACGCTGCCTGTAGTGAGACCTACCAAACCTGCTGTTTAGTATTTCACTATCAGAAATTCTTCGTGTTAAGTATTAATGCACATGCTGTGTCATTGTCTCTTCATTTTTGGCTTCTGATGATTTTTGTCCTTGCCATGAAATTCTCAGTCTCTTATCTTTGTTTTTCCTTCAATGATACACTTTCCCTGAGGAAAATATGTAATCTCCAAATGAGATCACGTCTATTGCTGCTCTAATTGCTGGGAGATACAGTATGCTGGAATTATTTACAGAACAGAGACCAAGGGCAGAAAAATTGTTGTTTATTTTGAGTATTCTTAACATTAGGGTAAAGTTTCAGACATTAATACAAAATCCAAAAGGGCTTAATAGAAAATCCAAAGCCTTTATAAATGAAGGAGTGGCTATTTCAGTCCATCTTGAGGTAGTTATTTGGACCAAACCTCACTGGTCTCGACTTCATGGATTTAGCAATAGAGGTAGAAAGTTTAAACTCTTGATGATGGTGTGTCACATCCCGGAAATCTGTCTTGGATTCTTCAAATAGCATCAATTTTATAGGAATTGTGTTAGAGTGAGGTCTGACTATGTGCAAAACCAAAAGAAAAATTATATGGGAAAAAATGGGATTAGTGGAGACTTAGCTTTCTCCACAATGGGGTCTTCAGAGCAGAAATATGAAAACTTGACTAAACTGGAATGTCTTTATAAGATTGCTTATACGTGTGTGTGTTTTAATGATAATACTTTCAATGTAAACATTCACACTCCTGAATAAGATTTTGATCATTTTATACCAATATTATTAAAACAAATACAGTGCCTCTTGTTTTACAGTGCAGGAGACTTAAATTAATCGGTGTTCCTTAAATTTACTCATTTTAATAATGACCGTGCTCCCATAATAACAAATGCTTTGGGTTTTGTCGTTTTCAGATTATACAAACTATGCCAGCCACCACCACCTGCTGGAGAAGAATGAGGAGAGCTGCTCCAGAAAATAATCCAGTAATGACCTTTAGGATACTGGGACTTCGTGACAAAATCTAACTGCACTAAAGCAGTGTGTGCCTACAGCTTTGATAAATAAGAAACTCCTTTACTCAGGTTAAAAAAATACCCTAAGTATTCTCTATTGGTATTGAAAAATGACTCCCAAAAAGCACTCCGGCCTTACACTAGTGGAACAGGGATCTTTCTTGGGAATTTTACACTGGAATCAGATTCATTTGATGTGTGTTGTTCAACCACACAATAGGTATAGCCGGAAGCTTGAAAACAAATTTCTTGTTCAGAGAGAATGACTTCTCTCGTACACTCTACAGAATGCATTCTTGTGGAAGAAATAAAAGCCTAGATAAACTAGGCTTGATAATGAACATGCACTTCATACGGGGCCCTTTGCACTGATAAACCCTTTTTTCCTGTCTCTATCATAGCTTATCAGAATGATGACATTACTGTTTCAAGATATAATGTAACTGAGGTTTAAAGATGGAAGACTCATCTTGGAATTGTGTTTAATGGCTGTAGGCAGACTGCTGCTATCAACATGTGCTTGTAATCAGTAAATATAGCCATATCTTAAGCAGTCTGCTGTCATGCTTCTCTAGAAAGAGCATCTATATGGCATGAGAGGTGAAGTTTTGCCCTTTTTCAATTGTCATTATGATGAAGAAGGGTCAGTCTGGTCTTCATCTGTAGTTAGACTCAATTTCAAACTCTATCTAATGTACATTTTACATCATTGCACCTCTGTGCTTCAGAGTTTTCCAGAGTTGTGTTTATTCTTGTAAGACTATACTAGCAATAAGGCGGGGATGAAGCAGTGTTGTTATGTTTAACTGGAAATGTCTGGGTTTTAAGCTGAAGCATATCTTGGGAGTTTGCTGTTTCGTGATACCATTTCCTGTATTTTGTCAGAATTGTTATGTGTAGCATTTCAGTTCTTTGGAGTGGTAATTGCTATGGATTTATTTTGAAAGCTGTACTGAGTATTCAGAGGGCCCAGGGAAAAGGTATCTGCATTTGTCTGCTCTTTTGGCTGAAGTATTTTCAGAGAAAATGCCCCCAGATGAGGTTTCATATGTGAACACATTAAAACAAAAACTACTCTGAAATAGTTCTACTTGCAGCAGTAGCTACACATTCTGTTAGAGCAAGACAGAAACTGTCTGAATAAAATTTATTTTTTTACAACTGCAGCCTATAGTTATGCTGTAGCCATCAAACCTCACAACATAATATTTGCATGTTGTCTAACTATTTATGAAATCTTCAACAAATATATTAATCCAAAATGAGATACAGGAGAAGTCAAAACAAGGTGTGGTCTTGCAGAGAGTGTTTGTTAGACAGGATATCTAAGGGACTTTTTACTTTTCTCCAAAGGAGGAATTAGGGTTCCTACCTTTTTCAGTGTTCTTAATGTTTTTACAGACTTTAACGTTGCTAAGAAAATAAATATTTTTATATATCCACAGATATATATGTCTGCACATCTATGTGAGTTTCAATATGTATATATTTATGTAGTCATATCAATTACTGGTCAATCCAACCTTAAATATAGAATGTTTGCCTTAAACTGCGACAATGACATGCAATAATCAGCACTTTAGTAACAATTACTCCTTTGTGCTTTGAAGTTTACACTTTTTCATAGTAACGGCAAGATGTGGGACTATAATCTTTTTGATTAACAAAGAGAAAAAAAAGACAGACAAACCCATAAAGTCTAACTCTTCAGAAATTTACTTCTTTTGTGGGAGACCTAATGCTTGTACATAAGAATGAGTCACTATTTCTGTTGCTATTCTAGTCATAATCTTGTGCTTTTGTACAATGTGTTTTGTTCAGAGAGGCAGTATTGGCTTGGGTAATTCCTGCTGCAGGCAAAAGTGCCAAAAACATTTCAGTTTCTGCTTGTCAGATATCAGGAGTACAGAGGAGCCATAACCTCCTCATGCCAAGGATGTTGCTGGTGTCAGCCTGGCTATGAGCTCCAATCTTCTTGTGAGATTCACCCATGTGAGTTTTGGTCTTTTACTGTGAGGCAAGTCAGCTGCATGGAGCTGCTAATCCTCTATAGTGTAATGCAACCTAGAGGATATCATCTTCTGCTTGCTCGCACTGCTGTAACTAGTCATCGCTCTTTTCATTGCATTGAAAGTGGTAGGAGTGCAAATATACCAAAATAGTCTCCCTGTATAATACGGCAATTGACTAATTCATTTTGTTGTTGAAAGCATGGGGTAGTGGACCTTAACAAACAGTGAGGGACAAATATGAGCCAGTCACCAGACCAAATTTTTTAGCTATTGTTTTGTAAGTGTGCATCAGAAATCTTGACCTCTTGGTTTTTTTATCTAGTTTTTAGTTTTTCTCTGCCCCTTAACCCCTCTTAGGGGCAGTTTTCAAAAACTTGTTTAGCACTATGAGCTCCATTGGTGACTCATACTGCAAAATAAAGAATTTTTTTAGGCCGGTATCAAAGGGGCTGAGAAACTTAAGCCCTGGGTTTCTGGGATTACAGATTGCATGTAAAGACAAGATTTCCAGAGGAAGTTGGGCATGTATGTCCTACTGACTGTCTGTGGAAAGTAGGTGCCTAATTTTTCAGAATTTTCCTCAAGCCAGCGTTTGCTTGAAACATCATACATCTTTTCAAAGTGCTTTTCTTGTCTGTTTTCAGAATGCACTGCACACTCTTAATACGTCTGGCTTCTAATATCATTGGATGATTCTTTAAGAAGCCCATTCTTAATTTATGTATGTTCATTATTAAGGCTATTTACTTTGTTGGCTAAATATATAGAGGACATTGTTTGTCCCTGACACAAGGTGCAGTGGCAGAGTGAAAAAAAACCCACAACATTCTCGTCACAGTATATTTATCTTCTCTTAAAGTTTCAGACTTGCAGATGACAAGATGACCAAGAGCGATGACTTACAAGAACTGTAACACCCATAGTTTGTTAAATCTTTGCTTCTACCACAACAGATTATGCAGCTTGTTTTTAAGACAATGTGTTGTACTGGTTTAGGGAAAACATTCTGTATTTTAAGTTTACTTCTTCATCCAAGACAAATGTAATTCTTCTGGGAATAAATTCAAGGATCTAGAGACATACATTACCAAATATTGACTACCATGATTCAGTAATAGTCTATGGGGGATTTATAGGAGAGATTTTAGAGCTGGGAAGGGAGGGTTAAGGGCCAAGCAACAGCTAAATTGCCATAGGGTTCACACTTGGAGAAAACTTAGATTTTTAAGTAGAGTTTGTGACATTTGGCCTGTTTTTGTAACCATCTTCTCTGAATAATGGAATGGTAAACAGTCTTTAGTCTACGAAATGAGTATTGATTCAGTCTAACTCCCCAAATTAGTGTTTCATAACACTTCTTTCTTCTTTTAGGTTGTAAATGTAAATTAATGAAAAAGGTATATACTCCAGTTTATCAATGTCAAATATTTTTGTGTTTAGGGATTTATTTCAAAGTAAATATTCCTGCTATCAGCTGAACCAACAAACCAGTTTTATGGCCACTGAAAGTTGCAATCTGTGGTGATTTTATAGATAATTTTCATTGGGACTTAGCAAATACATCAGGTTTTTGGGTTGTTTTTTTATTTGTATATTTTAATGCAGTTGGTAGCAGTCAGAACTGCTCTCCTGCTGGTTTAGAGCCAAAACAATTAAACTTAAGTTGATGAGGACTTATAGTAATCATATTTCATTCCATTTGTTAGAATTCCCTAATGGAAAAAAAATGAACCCTTTTTATTGATCTGTTTTTACCCACAGAAATTCTCAAGCAAACAACAGTGATTTTTGTTTATTAATTCATTGTCAGATGTAGTGTGTATATGTATATATTTAAGACAATTGCCTGAATGTGAGTATACACATCATGGTTAAGCATGATGCTCGGAGAAGTATTTTTCATTTATTTTCATTTAAATTGTGAAATCAGTAACTGTAGCATATATTCATGTTGTTCCATATTCTTGACTTTACTGATACTTCATGGATATGTCTGCCAGCATTTTACGCATATTTTGCACCATTTTTGCTTAACTTTATGAAAAGAGGAGAGTTTCTCAAGCTAATGCATTGTCTTATGTATTTTATCTCTACTTGTTGATAAATGCAGGTAGTTCTTTTCTAATTGTACTCAGCAGTACACACTGGCATTGGTAAATTAGATGCACAGTACATACCTGTCTCAGGATACCTGGATTTTTCATCATTAGAATTTTGAAGTATAAAAAGATACTGAACTCATATTTTTCTATGCTGACAGTTAAGTAGGGTTTTTTTTATATACTGTATATATCAATCAAGTTTTCATAAAGAAAATATATTAGGACTGTTTCCCTTTTCCTGCTAGAAGGCATGGGTTTATGTTGTCTTGCTATGTATGTATAAATGAAAATACAGCATGCACAGTCATGCAGATGTTAAAACTGGCGAGAAATTTCAGATTGTCCAGAGGCAAATCAAATCGTCGTTTCTTACATTCTTCTCCAGAAATAACATCTCCATGCTAGAAATCCTGTATGGCTAGGGTGGAACTGCTTCAGAAATAACTTCTGCTTCATTTTGAAAGTACAATGGAGTGTTCAGAGTACCTAGGACATTTCTTCAAGCACTTGGTTCATTGGAATACCCACAACATTTTGTGCGCGTGTCCTACCTGTACCACGCACCAGATTTAAAAGACCAAGCAGCCCTGTTAACTTTTTAACACCCTGTATATAGTGTATGTATTTTGTTATACTTGTGTTACACTTTAAAAATGAACTTAATTTCTGCATTGAGTATTGCACATGTTTTTCAAATGAAGAATATATTGTTTGTAATGTCTCATTAAGCACAAGACAGCATTACTGCTTTGAAATAGTATGTATAAGTACAGGCATACACGGAATCTCTCAGCTTTTGTTTTAAAGCAGTCAAACTAGCAGGTCTGTGAGTAGTTGAGTTTGTTAGAATAGAAGTAACCTTTGGAATTTAATGTTAAATATCCTTGAAACATGGATTTAAATCACTTTTTGCTTTTTTTTTGTAAAGTGCCTGTGTAGCATACTTTGAATCTGTTGCTGTATTGATTATGGGTTAAACTAATACTGTGTACTTTTAGATCTATGGTTTATTTTTTTAGTCTACGTATTAAAGACTGGAATTGTAACAGTGTATCACAAAATGTCAGACAGCAATAAAACCATTCATAATATGGTCACTGCAAATCTCTTTATTTGGAGGCAAGAAATTAGTTGTCTATCTGTCTGTCTTTAACTCTTTCAGTATGGCTGCCCTAGGAATTCTGCTGCAAAAGAACGGAAATTTAAAACTTCTTGAAATAAATGTTTATAGCAATCAGCTCTTCTGAGAATCCACGCCCAACCTAGGTTAATTGCTGACAATAAAGAAGACCTTTATAACCAGTGGAAAACTGAAGCCTGCCTGAGCAGTAATCTCTGGTTTGGGGCAGTTTTATTTTATGAAGGCTGAATGAGACACAGGCATGAAGATTCACTGAAGTGTGAAGCAGTCATCATATGTCCACTGCTGTGCACAAGGATAATATGACAAGCATAATGTGGAGTGTTGCACTCCATGTGCTAAAAAAACACCTGTAAATGATTAATCTTTTAGAGGGACTGGAAACTAGCTCCTAGCTACTGTTGGGATACCAGGGGTTTGGGAAGTTGCTCTGTTTCTTTCACAGGACTGAAAGCTGATGCGATATTACACCTCACTGAGCAGTTGTCTCTGAAGAAATTTGATTTCTATGTGGTGCTTGTGATCAAGATGAAGAGGAACAGTGGAAGCAGTGTTTTGTCAAATTCCTTTTGTTGTCCATCTTCTGCTAGCCAGAAGGAAGGTGAGAATGAAAGTATTTTTTGATAACTAGATTTCAAAAGACATTACATTTTTCCTTTTCTTCTGTCCCAAGTATTCCCCTCTTCCAGAAAAAAGGCAGCATGGACTTTCAGAGAAGAATTGAAAAGCAGAAGTAACCAGATGATTTCAAATAAGGCCTGATTTTCTACCATCATAAGTGAGGATCTTTTTTTTTTTTCAGTGTT